>CAUYUJ010004559.1:73270-137424 GCA_963575745.1 Prorocentrum cordatum | reverse complement strand
GAGGAGGAGGAGGAGGAGGAGGAGGAGGTGGAGGAGGAGGAGGAGGAGGTGGAGGAGGAGGAGGAGGAGGAGGGCGCGCTGGCCCCAGGTCCATGGATCGGGGAACGCATCCACGAAACATAGGGGCCAAGGCCGCCCGACCTGGCGACGAAACGCGCCGGTTCCGCAGGGAAACAGGACCCGTCGCGAATCCGCGCGCCTCAATCCATGTTGGCGCTTCCTAGGAGAGGGCGGGTTGGGAATCAAGAAAGGATATTTTCGCCATTCTGTCGAGTGAGAGCATGCGGCCACGCCCGCGCGCATGTCGAAAATATCCTACATTCATCGCGCACCCGTCGAAAATATTCCAAAATCCGTTGTTTTCTAAGCATATCAACACGGAGGTTTTGAAACACATATGAAAAATGGTTGCTGTGTCGCACTTCCTGTCGTAATGTCAAAACCTCTTCACGCGCAGTATCTCATTACCCTCACCAGCACCACACACCTGACGAGGTGGGGAATGCTGGGAGGCTTGGAAATAGGCACAGACACCAGCACAAGGGGCTTCCACCAGACGTTGGCGCTGGAGGTAAGATTTCGGCTTCGGCCACCTGGGAAGCCCAACTCGTACCAGCATCACCGAGATTTGGATCACCTTCCCTCGATGAAGGCAAACGCCGATATTGACGCTGGCGCCAACCTCCAGGTCTCCGAGAATTGAAGGGTGACAAGGAACAACAAGAGCGGGGGAGGGTGAGGAGGGCAAGGGGCAACACTGCCCATCGGTCGGAAGAAGTAGGTAGAACCATGCAGTAGGAAGGCGCTGAAACTAGATTGAGTTCCGTCCGCCCCCTGAGGAGGACGGAAAAGGTGAAGCCACTCGACCACTGAAGGAGGAAGGCGCTCAAAGCATATTGGAATCTGGGAATCCAGAAGTACCCTACTTTCAACGACCGATGGGTAGGGGGACCAGCTCAGGTGGAGGGGAACCATGGACCTAGACTCGGCGATACACCGCCGATGGGGCGGCGACTGGTCCTGCATATCGAATCCGGACTGTCCTGGGCGGGGCAAGTGCCAAGGGCAAATGAGCGATCGAGGGTCGATGCGCCCCCCGCTGAGCCTGACCCCCCTAGCGTTGCCCCCGAAGGATGTGATAGATGCTCCCTCTGGGGACCTTCCTGGAGCCACTCACTGCACTCGTTCGTCGACGCTTCGTCGAACGTCCATCGACCTTGAGTGGAACTTGACGATCTGGAGTCGAGCTTAACTCGAGCCCGAGCCGGACAAGAGTCAAACATGTCCGCTAGGTGGTCGCCAGGAAAATCCTCCAGATGAGCATCAAAAGAAGGCGGGTGGGGAAGGCGTCGCTCACGGCTTCCGAATCATAACTCCGTCCCCCCGGCGGCAGCTCGGGAGGATCTGCCCACCCCCAGAGCGCCCTCAGCGAGGCGCAGCTGGAGAGCATCCCGGGGCCGGAAAGACGCCGAGGCGCGGCGAAAACGCCCCTTTCAAGACCTCGAGCACGCCCCCCGCCTCCCCGCGTGCGCCGGGCGGGCGAGCAGGGGCAGCTGAGGGGAGGGGGCCAGGGGACTCGGAGGCGTCCAAGAGGGGGGCGTCCAAGAGTTATGTTGCTCCCATCCTACTTAAGGACCACATCCCAGAGATAATTTCGAGTACCCAGAAAAGTGTCGAAACAGTGTCGAAAGAGTGTCGAAACAGTGTCGAAACAGTGTCTCCCAGGGCCCGACACGTGAAAACCCTCGAGATTTGGGGTGCGCTCGAAATTCTTTCTGGTGATCAAGGCTAAAGTAGGTTGGAACATCATAATCGGAGGCGTCCAAGAGGGGGGCGTCCTAGAGGGGGCTCGCCAGTCATGACCCGAAGCACGGGCGCGGCGCCCCAGTGCTTTTTTTTCCCCGACAGGCAGCTCCTCCCGCGCGGTGGCCGCGGCAGCGCAGCCGACTCCCCCGCTTCTCCCACGCGCCCAGGCCAGCAGAGTAGCTGCTGAGCTTCTTGTCGTCAGCATCCCCTCCTCCTCCTCCTCGTCATCCTCCTCCTCCTCCTCCTCCCTCCCTCCCTCCCTCCCTCCCTCCCTCCCTCCCTCCCTCCCTCCCCCTCCTCCTTCCTCCTCTTCCTCCTGAGTCTGGGCGGTCCTTCTCCGAACGATACAAAAGAGGTCTCACGCATGCAACGGAACGCATGGACAGCAGCAGCACGAGCAGCCCAGGGGGGGCCAGAGGGGGGGCCAGGAGACGTACTCAGAGAAGAGGAGGGGGCCATGAGATCCGGGAGATCTCATGGCCCCCGCCATGGATATCACCCCCCCCTTCCCCCTGGAAAAAAAATGCAACTTTTGCAGGTCGTGTCGAAGAATCGTCCGGGGGGCTTCCCTGGGGATAGCTTTTATCCGGGGCCGTTTCTGGCGGCCCCCAGGGTCCGAAAGCTGCCCCTGGAGGTCAAAGACGACAAAAAACCGAAGGCGACAAAAACAAACCAATCGGCGACTCAAGTAGCACTGCACCACTTTTCCAGGGCAGTGTAATCATCGCACTGTTGGCGTGTGGGAGAGGCTGTCCTTTTTGAGACGTCCTCGTCGCCGCTCCCCCTCAAGCGTTTCAGCCAGAGGGGGAGCGGGAGCTTTCGGCTCCCAGGCGTCAGCGTCGTCGTCGTCGCTTCCGTCGTCGTCGTCGTCGTCGTCGTCGTCGTCGTCGTCGTCCCCCTTCAGGGTCGGCGGTTCCGGCCGTAAGGCCTCCGCAGTCGGCGACTCGAGATGCATCACATCTACAGAGAAGTGCAGCCATCGCCCTCCTGTTGGCCGCCCCCGAGAGACGCCGCGAGTAAGACGAAGCCCGGACGAGGCCAAATTCGGGTGAGTATACATCGAGAATCTCTGAGATCTGGCGGCTCTGGAGGACACCTCGGGCGCAGCGGCCTCCTCAGACCGGTCCGGAACGCTCTGAGAGCGTCCCGCAACGCTCTGGGGACGGATGCACTCTTGTCCCAGGCGCGCCCCCAAGAGACCAGCCGCGCCGCCGCGAGCTGGCGGCGCGCACAAGGGGGGTGGGGGGAGGGGGGAGGGCTCCTACGAAGCAGGGGTGCTTCTGAGAAGCCCTCCCCCCTCCCCCCACCCCCCTCTGCGCGTGGCCGAGCGAGGGCCCCGCCTCCGGGAACCACGCGAACAGGCGCTCGGCGTACGGCACCAGGGGCTCTGGCAGCGGCCCGGCGGCCCTCATCGGCGCGGGCCGAGGCGGGCCCTCCGTGGGCACCGCGCGCCTGTGCATCACGGCGCCCTCCTCCCCTTCCTCCTCCCTCTCCTCCCCTCCTCCTCCTCCTCCCTCCTCCTCCTCCTCCTCCTCCTCCTCCCTCCTCCTCCTCCTCCTCCTCCTTATCATTATCATTATCATTATTATCCTTATCTTATTATCATTATCATTATCATTATCATCTCTCCATCCTCCTCCTCCTCCTCTCCTCCTCCTCCCCTCCTCCTCCTCCTCCTCCTCCTCCTCCTCCTCCTCCTCGACTCGACTCGATTCGACACGTGTAGGCGTTGGTGTATCCGTGCACGTCCTGCAGCGGAGAGCAGGGGAGAGAGGGGAAGAGGGACGGGAAACTAAATTTTACGATCTGGCCTCCGTTGTGCAGCACGGGGACTGCCCCCGTCACACGTGGGTCGAGGGGAGCATAACAGGGGGCCGCAGCATCCTCAAACCCTGGTTCATGATGCGTACATCTGCCACTGCGCCCCCTGGTACGTCGAGGCGTGGTAGAATGCCACATGCTGTCTGGTAGAGCTCCTGCCACCGCACAGTGGCGCGTGCATGGCCCCCCCTTCCCGAGACTCCCTGGGCGGCACGACGCCTCCCCTATGGCACTCTAAGGCTCCCCAAGGCTTCCTGGAGGAGAGGCCTGGTAAAGCTATTGAGGCCGCCGAGATGGCCCAGCATTGCCTCGAGAGTCACCCAACGGCCGAGAAAGCCCAAAGAGGCGCCAAAGGGGCGCCACGAGGCTCCCCAGACACCAAGCAGAAAGCCCACACGCACGTGTCTTCCGGGAAAGCTGACACAGCACGTACCAAAGAACATCGTATGCTTTTGCCCTCTCGGCTCAGGGTGTTCCAAGAGGGCTGTCGAGGGCCCAAGCAGATACCAAAAGAGCCAGAAGAGCCCAGTGAGGGCCCGAAGGGCACCCCAGGCTGCCCATGACAGCCCCGAGAAGGGCCCAAGACGGTCCAAGAGGGGCCTGGGACAGCTCATGAGAGCACCAAGATGGCCAGAGGCAGCCCCAAGAGACCCCAGACGGCCGAAAGGGGGGACAAAGACGGCACCAATACGGCCAAAGAGGGCCCCACGAAGGTTCTGCAGGAGCCCAAGGCAGCCAGAAGATGGCCCAGCTAGGCCTCATGAGAGCCCCATCAAAACATAAAGAGCCGAGAGACGTCACATGTTGCAGCCTTGTGGGCGTCGCCGCACAAGTGGCGAAACTTCCCGCGGGCGGCTGGATACTCCTGCCCCCGTGCTCGCCCCAATTACGTAGGTGTGCCCTTCCGCCCTACCCATCAGAAAGCAATACAAAGTCCAAGCAGTCCCTTTCAACATGGACGTTTCATCGCCGATGTTGAACAGCGATCAGCGAAAATTGGACGCGGTGCAGAAATCACATGCGAAAAGGCAAAATAATGCGCTCACACCCATTGGGGGTCCCGGGCTGCAAAAAGTAGCAAAAAAAGCCAAGAGTGCTCCAAGAGGCCCCCAAGACGGTCCAAAAGGGCCCAATCGCCAAACGATCGGTCCAAAACGCCGTCACGCTCCCAGACTGCCCAGGAGACTTCTAAGACGCCCCAAGAGGCCTCCAAAGGCACTCCCGAGAGGGCCCCAAGAAGCAAAGCTATTGATTTTCCTTGACGCTCGCCTGTTCCGCTTCCCGCCGCTCTACGACGGCCGAAGAGGCCCTCAAGATCACCCCAAGACGGCCCAAAAGGCTTCCAAGAGCGCTCCATAACATCCCAAGAGAACCCCAAGACAGCCCAAAACGTCATGAAGACGGTCCAAGAGGCCCCCAAGACGGCTCCAAGAGCGTGCCTCGACGGGGAACCCAAGTGGACATTTCGAGCCCTCGGCTCCGAGAAGTTCCCAGGAGGCCCCAAGAGGTTCCCAAGAGGCCCCAAGAAGCCCACAAGAGGCCCCCAGAACACCCGAAAAGGCCCCCAAGAGGCCCCCACGAGGCTCCCACGAGATCCCAAATTCCCCCCATAAAGGCCCCCGAGAGCCTTCCCAAGAGACCCCAAGAAGCATCCCTGCAGAATTGGGCCCACATCAACGCCGTCGTCGTCGTCGCCGCCGCCGTCGCCGCCGTCGTCGTCGACGTCCCTCTTCAGTGTCGGCGGCACGAGCCGCAAGGCCTCCGCAATCATGTCCTCGCTCCCATTGCCGCACGCGCTTCCCCTTGTGGGAGGAGCTCCAGCGGCGAGGCGCGCGTCTTCCTGTGCAAACGGAGTCGGGGCCGCGTGAGCGTCACTCTCACCGAGCGCCCGGCAGTTCATCCCTGAAGGTGGCGTTCGCTGGGGGGGGAGGGCAACGAGGACATGACCAAGACTGAGCGGGGAAACGTCGGTGCCGATCGTGACCGCCATCGTCCACCTTTGTCGTCATCAGCTCGTGGATCCGTCCTCGAGAATCGGGAACGGCGGGCATGGACCATGACCAAAGGAACCCCAGGAATGCGAGCGTAGAGACACAGGGCCCGGGAACCCCGAGGAACTCGCTCGGAAAGAAACAAAACAGGACCAGGGGAACCCCAGCACGACCAGGCGCCGCACCCACGGGTACCCCATGAGGCAAAGTCAAGTTCGAGAACAGGCCCTCCAGAGGCCCCCCAAAAAAACCCTCGAGAGCACCCGAGAAGAACTCGCCATCGCACGGACGTCCATTCCGTGTGTTTTTTTCGGTTTCGTGCGTGTTTTTTTTCGCCAAATGATCAAGGATGCTCCTCGACGGCCATCGCCGAAGGAAAAACGCACACGTCCGAGCGATGCCGAGGGAACCACGGAATCCCCAAAAGAGGCCTCGAAGCGAGCACCCCACGAGAGCCCGAGCCACTGAATTCTATGCGCCCAGCCAGCCTCTGTACGCCACCACTGAAGGGGTCCCAGGACACACAAATAAATACACACTAATAAAATATTCCCCATATTTTCCCATATGTTCTGGGTTTCTGTCTTCCCCCCCACTGCCCATATGTTCCAATATGTTCTGGGGAATCGACGATTAATTGTGTCTGTGTTTTTTTCCTTCCTGAACCACGCCCGTGCATGTTTGTCTGCACGCTCATATGATCGGTTCTTGCGCACGATTCAAAAATAGACCGTCCGCGCGCGCTCGAATTGTCTGGCTATTAAGCGCGCGACAGCCAGACAAGGCTCGGGGGGAGCTTTCCCGGCGCAGCCGACGACCGTCTTGAAACAGGAGGCATCTCTCCTGAAATCAAGCATATTGAAAAAGACCCGCAACTGGGTAGCGTAGTACCTGGAGCGAGCTGAGTTTATAAAGCTTACGGATTTCACTAAAAAAGAACAACCATGGCACACAATACGCACTCTGGCCAGCATGACACGAGCCAGCAGTCGAAGCAAAGGAAGTAATTCTGCCCCCGCCCCCCATGACTTAGGATCATTATCGTAACCCCGATCATTGGATGAGTAGCAACAGAAACAGGAGGCGGAGAAGGAAGACTGCTGATCTGGTGCCCTTATACGGTGAAGCGGTATCATCGAACACCTGCGTGCACTTGATCTGCTCGCGATGTGGGAAGGAAGAATCGCCTGCACCCAAGGTCGGTGGGCGGTAGCGGCTGGCAGCGCTATATCGCTTGCAATGCAGAATGTCCTCAAAATCTGGCCGCAATCTAGAACGACTCGGATTTGGGAGAATTGACGCCACCCTTGCGACCGCGCTTGACCAGCCTGGGCCACTTGAAACTATGTACCGCCCGCTGCAGTCGTGCGGTAACAGCAGAGAAGGGGGCACCGAGGAAAACCTGGCCGGAGGGAATCCGGGCAGAACTCCAGAGTCGCGCGGAGCGGCGACAGACAGAAGCAAAGACGATGACCGAGGTCGGCGTCGGCAAGATCCCGCGATATCTTGGTCATGGTCGGCGTGCTTCTTCCCTCGATCCCAGCGAAGCGCTCTCCCGAGGGAGCGCGGGCGATCAAGAGGCCAGAGAGCCGCGGCGGCTGGCCGGGCCGCAGAGCACCCGAGGGCCCCTCGGCAGAGTGCCGACGCAGGGCAGGCTCGTGTCGCGACGGCGTCGGCGCCAACTTGTGACGCCGCGTGGCTCGTCAAGCCTTGAACAACCGCGGCGTTCCGACCGTGCAGGTCGCTCGAATCTGGGCCTCAAGCGGCGCTCAACCTCGAGCGCCCGCGCTGGGGTCGCCGCCGCGTCGAACGCATGCTTGGTGAAACGTCATCGGCGGCATCATCGGCGGGGGCTGTGTCTCACCCACCGAAGAGGGGAGGGGGACGACGAGTTCTGGCCGGCGGGCCGACCAGACGCTGAGGATGCTCACGAGTCTCGCAGTGATCTCCAGTGTCTCATGATTCGCAGGCTCGCGCGGCCGAGGGGAAGCGGCGCGCCCCCCCTGCCAATCCCACGGCCCACCATTGGACTGAATGCCAAGCCAAAACGCCAGAGCTTCATCGCTGAAGGAAGTCCAAAGCCGCTCGAGCGGAGTACACCAGCGCCACCTGGACAAAGCCTAGCTCCCCAAACCCCCGCCGTCGTGATTTTTTCACGACGTCGACCCCCAGAGGTCTGGACCCTTTCCCCGGGACCGGTTTTTCGTCCTGAGTCGTTTTTTGACGGTCCCGAGGCCCGGGAAGGGCCCCCGGAGGCCGAAAATAGCGAAAAACCTCCGTCGTGATTTTTTCACGACGCGAGGTCTGGGTCTGGCATCCTCCCACCACCGACTGGCCACAGCATATCGAGATCGTGGCGCTCTCGGTGGGCGGCGCAAGTGGAGCGCGCGGACCTGCCCCTTGGCACGACAGGCTGGGCTCTGTGAGAGAGAGAGAGGGCCGAGTAAATCGTCCAGGGCTTAACGACTTCTGCTGTCCACGAGCTGCTCTAGAAGTCCCTGGGGATAGATGGAACTCACTGGGTACATATATATATATATATATATATATATATATATATGGGTGTGCCTCGGTTTGCCTGGATTGCTTCTCCATGAGTCTGGCCTGATCCCCGCGAGTCGATGGCATACAAGTCGTCAAGCCCTTGGGGAGCAAGTGCGGCGGAACCCTCCACTCCCCAGCTGCAAAAGCGGCAGGCTGGAGAACTCACGATGCAAGCCGCGCAGACCGCAAGGGAACGTGTACATGGCGCCATCTGCCACCAATACGCTGGAAGACGGCTAGTACAGACGCTGCCGAGCTGTTGCGGCTGCGTCGTCGCCAAACGAGGTGGCAAGCAAGCAGCTGCACAGCCCGCGCACACGCTCTCGCTCCTATGCGAGTGAAGCAGCCAGGCACGCCATGCTGAGCACCAGCGAGGCCAATCAAGGGCGATGCTCAGGAACCCTTGAGCGGGCACTTCTGGATAAACCAATACACTGGCGCGCCCGATAGAACTGCCCCCGATGGTCGAAGCATCCTCCACTCTTCGCTCTCCCCAGCTGTTCAAAGTCCTGGCGTGTAGTGCCATGGTCTCAGCGGCCCTGAAATGCACTGGCCGCTGCCCAGGCCGCAGCAGTCCTCGGCGGAGTCGCCGCGGAGCGTCCGCCTCGGACTCGGCCGGGCGGCAGACGGGGCGATCTCGCCGACGATGCAGAGCGGCGTGGCACGCTCAGCACCAGCGCGGCCACTGGAGGGCGATGCACTGGCCTGGGGAAACAGCAAACGCACCGATGCCGCTGAGCCCCGGACCTCTCCCATGGGTGCCCTCTGGCATCTCGAGGCGGACCGGGCCGTGGCGACGCGGGCCTCCCAGGAAGCCTGAAAAGACGAGAACGAGGGAAGGACCCAGACCCCCGACGTCGTGATTCCTTCGCGACGTCGACCCCCAGAGGTCTGGACCCCTTCCCCAGGACCGGCTTTCCATCCCGAGTCGGCTTTTGATGCTCCGGAGGCCCGGTGCGGGCCCCCGGAGGCCGAAGATAGTGAAAAACCTCCCGCCGTGCTTTTTTCACAGCGCGAGGAGGTCTGGGGTATCGGTACCTTAGATGCTCATTCTGGGGACCTTCCTGGAGCCACTCGCTCCACTCGTGCGTCGAAGCTGCGTCGAACCTGAGTAGAACCTGCGTCGAACCCGAGTCGGAGTCGAACCTGTGCCGAACCTGAGTCGAACCTGCGTCGAAGCTGAGTCGCACAGATCCATCAGGTGGGCCCCAGGAAGGTCCCCAAAACGAGCATCGAAGGCACCTTTTCCTCCTCGCGTGGCCGCTGCCCAGGCCGCAGCAGTCCTCGGCGGCGCCGCCGCGGCAGCCCGGCGGAGCCTCCGCCTCGGGCCCGGCCGGGCGGCAGGCTCCGCCGGGCGGCAGCCGGGCAAGCGCGCTCTGGACCTCGGCGCGGAGGTCCTCGCCGGCGCCCCACAGCCGGCGCAGGGCGTCGCGGGAGGCCTCCCAGGGCTGAACTCCAACGGCGAGTTTCGTTCTCGTTTTGTCGTCGTTTTGTCCCCCGTGCTGTCTCCCATCCGCCTCCACCGCAAAACGAGATCGAAGCGAAAATGGCACACGAGATCGCCAAAACACCGTTTATAGGTCCGGCCCTGAGTCCTCCTCGTCCTCGTCGGAGGGCCCTTCCGAGCCGGAGTAGGTCGTCAACACGAGCCACAGCGGCTCTTCGGAGACCGGGTCGACGGCGACGATCAGGCCGCGGATGTACATGGTGTTCCAGAAGAGCCAGCCCTGCTTGTTCCGGTTCACGGCCTGGGCGAGGAGCGGGCTTCCAGTCAGGTGCGCGTTCCTCATGGCGGCCTGCACTCCGGGGTCTATCTCGTCCTCGCAGCCCGCGGTCAGGAGCCGGGCGGACGCCTGCAGCAGCTCCGACTCGTGGAACCCCGTGAGCTCCTGCAGCGGCTCCGACACCGCCAGCAGGCGCTGGTCGGGGTCCGTGGGGTCCATCACGGAGGCTGCGTGCACGCTGTTCTTGA
Organism: Prorocentrum cordatum; assembly: GCA_963575745.1. Classification (NCBI taxonomy): domain Eukaryota; class Dinophyceae; order Prorocentrales; family Prorocentraceae; genus Prorocentrum; species Prorocentrum cordatum. Next base: position 127,290 of record CAUYUJ010004559.1, on the reverse strand, counting down.
CCACGCTCCGGACAGCCGACAGGATCTCGTCTCTCGTCAGCTCCACCCCCAGCTCCTCCCACGAGGAGGCGTCCGAGCACGCCGCCTGGGAGACCTGCCTCCGCCCGTCGGTCCCGCCGCCGGGCCAGTCGCAGGTGGTGGCCGCGCTCGAGGCGACGCTCTCGCCGAGGCTGCCGAACTTGCTGAGGTCTCCGAGCTTGGCCATGCTCGTGTCTGGCTTGATGTTACCAGCCTCGAACTTATCCCTCTCCCTAAGATTGACACGCCAAAAGGCGATGACAATCTTAGGGATGCGGCCTCAAAAAATAAGGGAATCCCTAAGATTGGCATCGTGATGAGGAGATGCCCAGCATAGGGATAGGGATATGTTCCAGGCTGGTAATGATGGGTTCGCAGGCGTTGCCGGCGAAGTCCTGTGCCAGTGTCTGGGGCGGTGCTGGCTGGGCGCGCGCCATACCGCGGGCCAGCTGGGGTCGCAGCACCTGCTGGGCACACTGGCGCTGCGAGGAGGAATTGGTTGAGCCAACTCCTGAGGTCAGCCGAAATGGCAATTTGCCGACTTGTGCCAGTGTTGGCCCGTTGGCCCGTCACGGGGCCGTCTCGGAAGCGGTGGGCGTCTGGGAGACCGCTGGCGTCTGAAAGCCCCACCGAGTAAACCAGGTCTCACGGACCCCTGGGCGCACGGCAAGTTCGCGTCTTGCCGGCTTCGGCGTTGGTTCCTGACACCGCGGGGATCGTCCAACCTTGAACGTTGAACGCCGACGGCGGGGTCGCCGCCAGTCGGCACGACGTGAACCTGCCGTACTTAGTCATGCCGGCCCTCCAAAAACAACCCCCTCATGCACCTGCCGTACTTAGTCATGCCGGCCCTCCAAAAACAACCCCCTCCTGCACATTCTCCTCCCCGTCCGGGGCGGGATTGGAGCCCCCAAATCTCGAGGCGCTGGATCGCCCGAAATGGCTCCAAGATGGCGCCGGATGGCCCAGGACTGCCTCCACGAGGCGCCGGGTGGGCCAAGGGGTGTCCTACAAGATAAAATCTTGACCAAGGAGTGGAGTGACTGCTACCCTTGGCATGGCTGATCTTTTGCGCAAAAGACCCGACGGATAAAAAGAAGCAAAGAACACCGAACCCCTTCCGACTCAGTCGTGGTCCCCCAGGTCTTCCAAATGCCCCCCATCCCGCGGCAGCGTCCTGGCAACTCCGGTTCCCTGCAGTCTGTGCTGCGCGGCAACGGAGAAGGAGAAAGGGAACGAGAAGCAGACAGAAAATGGCGAACGCGCAGGCGGGAGTACAGGGCCGGCTGGACGAAGCAGGCGGGAGGCCAGGGCTGGCGGTCCTCCTTTCGACGCCCCAGCTGAGGGAGGAGGAGGGGGAGGCGCCGAGCCGAAGACGGAGGGGGACACCAGATCGAATCGGATCGGCTGCCACGTGTCGGGGGGTCGCGGGGGGTCAAAGGGTTTTAAAGTGGTCTTGCGTGGCTCCATGATGCTCAAATAACCCAAGATGCCTCCAAATTGGACTGAGATGGCCTTGAACATGCCTCCGAATCCACAAAACCGCCTCAGGTGGATGAACCCTACCAGGGATGCCGCCGAGAGGCCAAAATGGTGGAAATCTGCCGACCACCGCTTGCCAGGGCTGAGAACGGCCTGCGAGACCCTACAGTATTACCTTGATTCTCCCAGGCTGAGTCTACTACTCTTCTTATCATGTTTAATCTACAGCACCAATTCCAACACGCGACAGAATCGCACGCATCTTTGGTTTAAAAGAGCGGTGCCAGCGTAAGTGGACTTTTCGTAACTCTTTTACAAGGGTGGTCGGATCGTAAATCCGTAGATGTTGGAGCCTTTTCTGGATGTCAAGTCGTGACCAGTCAGGTAATCTTGCACGCGGCCGTGCTTCCGCTGGAGGCGGGGGAGGAGGCGGTTCCACGCCGCTCTCCTCTCGCTCACGACGCCCCGCGACACGCGGGGGGTCAGAAGAGCTGCCGGCCCCAGAGCCACTGCGCGCGCCTCTTGTCACATCGTTGCTGCTGGCGCCCACAATTGGGCCCCTTGGATTTCTACGTGAGGAGAGAAGTGCACGTGGCCGTGCTTCTCCCCGTGGTCTGTGGCGAGCTGGCGGCGGCTTTGCTGGCGCACGTACCTCGTCAAAGAGGTGCTCTGGCGCCGCTGCTGGCGAAGCAGCAGCAGGTGCAAGTGCCCCTTTCCACCGGTGCTGGCGCAGCTGGTGGGGCTTGTCCGCGGTTGTCTGGCAGCTGCCACGGTTGGGCAATCCTGCACTTGCCTGGCGTCAGCAAGTGGCCCCGTTTGTTGTTCCCATGGTCCTTTTCTGCAAGTTTGGCATACCCAGTAATGGGGGCCCTTATCATACCTGACATCGACGCGAATGTCGGTCGCGACTTGGTGAGCTCATTCGAACGTTGTCGGCGCAAGCTGGGCAACCAAGTCCACCCGATGGCGGCCCACCCGCGGCGCAGCGGGATCATCGAGGTCGAATCCAGCCCTATTGACCACGAAGGTGTTTGCGTGATGCCTGTCGGCAAAATGATTGAAGCACCGTGCAGAGAAGGGGCTTTGCAATCTGGACTGCGCATGCGATCAGCGATTGCATCTCTGGCGTGCACTGGGCCGCCTGCGCAAGTTCTCGGTCGCACGTCTGGGCAGGTTCACGATTGCCAGAACGTGTGTTGGATGCAAGTGGTTCAAGAATTGCTTGATGCTTGGCCATCATGTCACCAGATTTCTCGATAAGAATGCCCTATGAATCGTGTAGCTCTGTCAAGCACTGGTGCATTACCTGCGCGCGAGTGGCCTCGCGTTCGACAAGTGTCGCCCAGGGAGCAATCTCATCTACCCCAGAGCCAACCGGGTGCTCCCTAGAGAACATGCGTTGGAGGCGACCTTGCATGAGGCGGCGCGGGGAAGGTCCTCCCTGGCGTCTGTACCAAGTATCGCCGTTGACTTGGGGTTTACAATACGACGGCAAGCCCGCGCTTCTGCAAACCGGTTGCAATATAGCTGTTGCGTTTGTCACACTGCTCGTTGCACTAGTGCGTTACCCATGTCAACGCTGGCACGTCTATCCAGGTTACCTCCAGCGGAGGGCTTCCCCTTGTAAGCAAATTGCGATATGCCACCAGTGCCTCCACGCAGTTCCAACAGATCAACGCAATTTTCCCCCCCGACGCAGAGGGGGGAAACGTCGTAAATATTCCGGCGCGCGCGCCCGCGATGCCGCTTGACAGTGCCATGAAGAGGCTGTCGTCTTCATCTGATTCCAGCTCTTCTATTAGAACGTCAGAGAGCAGCGCGGCTTCTCGCGCGCCTTTAAAGTCGCAACCACAATCATCGCCGCCGCCTTCAACTTATTTTGGTGTTTTTGGATTGATGCCCGCTTCCTCATCATATTGTTGTGTGTATATTAAATCTTTTTCGGGCAAAAGGAAACGCCGCTCGCGCGCGCGATGCTTCTGTCATCAACAAAGAAGTCGGACTTGCAGGCGGGCCCCGCAAAGCCCAATCGAGAGGGGAGCAGATCGATCATCCGCGATGAACGCAACTCGTTTCCAGCGGCTCGGCGGCCTCCCGTGCCCGAGCAAGGCCAAGGGAGAGGCGATTGCCAACGCAGTCTCGCACATGCGTTGCAGACTCCGGGCGGCGGCGGCGCTGTCCAGCCACACCTGGTCGGGTCTTTGACCTTGACATCTTCGAGAGCAACGCGACACGCAACGTCGCCCCGACACGGACACGGGTGAACACTTGTACGTATACTTGAAAATTGTCCTTGTTCGTGCGTTTGCAAAGATGGTTCACAAGCTGCGCTGTAAGAAATGTCAGCGTCTTGTTTCGCCATTCGGCATGCTGCTGGTAGCGCCCGCACCAGTCTAGCTGATGCCCCTTAACACTTGCACACTTGCATCTCCATGATGTGATTGGTCTTTTCGGGCAGAATGTACAACTTGCATATGAGAGCTGTTTGGCCCCCCATTGGCACGACCGAGCTGAATGACGAAATGACAAAGACGCATCCGGATCTCTCGCACTGGAGTTTGTTTCAAGATTTACAGGTGGTCCCTTTATGACAACGTGAACCCTGAGAGCTCGTGCTCTAGTTAGAAGATTACGCCCCCTCTCATAGCGCGGCCCAGCCCGTTTGCCAGGCAATTTGACGCGCCAGTCAGCGGGCGTGGCCGTCCAGAAAAATTAACAGCCTCCTGAAAATATGCCTCCGAGGCATTGTGCCCCCATCGATGTCACCACCTCATTATGAAGAATATGATCGCACATGTATCCTCGGCGGCGTAATTCGGCTGTAGCCGCGCGAATATCTTCTATAACCAATACTTTGGAGTGATAGGACCCCCTGTTTGTTGTTGGGCGCGTGTCCACGCTGTCCTTTGTTACAAGGCACGCGCCCGCGCCTCTGGCCCCCTCGAGGCTGCGCGCAGGCTTGGCCAGAAGGTCCGCCTGGCCCCGTCAACGAGGGCCATCGACGCGCGCGCGCGTGTGCGTGGGCGGGGGGGGAGGGTAGGATGCACGGCGTCTCATCACTCGAGTAAGTCATTCCCCCGCTCGCGCCCTGCTCGGCGGCGTTGCTGGACGACGAGCTAAGGTCTCCCATGTGGAAGACCTGTGGCATGTCCTACGCAATTGGGATGGTGCCCCGATCTTCTCTGGGCGCGGCCGCCCTTGATGCGTTGGGGCTTCATGTGAGCCAGTTCCTCGCATCTTCTAGATGTGGATGGAGAAGGTTCGTTGCGGGGCACGGGCCCCGCTTGCCGGCTGCCTCCTTCACCTTGCGGTAAATGCCTGCCACCAGAGCGCGCGCCATCTCGCGGCGATCCAACGGGCGATCGGATCGACGCAAGTGGCCCACTGTCGGGCTGACCATCATAGTGACAGCGTCGTCCACGGCCTGGCCCATGGATCGATCCAGCGTCTCATGGTCGGCCTCTGTCTCGCGATGGGAGGAGCTCCCTCAACTGACATATGCGATGGTCTCCGCCGTCGACTCACCCTCTGTTCCGGGAGTGACCCCCCGATATTTAAACACAAAATTACCCAATGCCCCGAGGGCGTCTTTTCCAGCATGAGAGAGGAAAGAAAATAAGTCTCTTGCGTTCCTCCAGGATCAGGATTGCCCTCTTTGACTGCATGGGGGCAAGGCCAGGAATGGCTGGCAGGTCTGAGCCAGGTCCCTCGGCGATGTTACCAACAAAAGCGCCCTACTTGCACGCGATATTGAATGTTCCAAGAGACCGGCACATGGCTGCGCCTCTGCCAACTCCGCTGACGTACAGCAGCCTCTCTAGGTGCATGACCTTCGGCATGTGTCCATGCTGGCAGGATTATGTATCGAACCCCCGTGCGTCGCCGATTTCCAATGATAATGATGTTCGAACCAATGTCCACCAGCATGCTGAGTTTGCCAGGGCTCAGAAGTTTAGGTCCCCCTGCAGAACACGCATACTGAATGCGGATTGGAGTCGAGACTGTGCACGTTTCCGCACCAATCTGCCTCTTGAGCCTCCTCTGGTGGACGATGAGCTGGTTCCTCGACAGATCCAGAGTCGCAGGATCCCAGTTGCCCATGAAGGCATTCATTTCGTCCGCCGTAGCAGGCTCACGCTCAGTCGCACAGTCGGAGTACCTGCGGGTGTTAAGCGGTTCAGGCAGCGCGTTGTTTTCTTCGTCAACGGCGCGGACTTCATTGCCCTGCAGAACGAACGCTGCGAACTACTCATACATTGCCCTTTCTGCAGCCACTGCATGTTCCAAGTCCACATCGTTCGATTAAGAATACACCCTTCTGCTCTTGGCCGAGCGTGGGCCGCGGTGGCGTCGCGGAGCCGCCTGCTGTTGTTGCTGTTCTAGGCGGTCCAGCAGTGGGTTGCTGCGGGGATTAGGCATCGCATTGGCAGCAGGTGCACCCGCATCTTGTGGCGACGGGGCGTTAAATGCAGATGTCCCCGCGTCATACAGAAGCGGAATTGGCGTGGCCATTGCTGGGGGCGTCGCCGGCATCGAGCTGCTCGTGGCCGACCTTGTCGGGGGAATCGACATCGAGACTTCCTCCAGCCTCCTGCGCAGGGCAGAGGACTGAGTCTGCTGGATGGCAAATGCTGCTGAACACGATGCGTCGACACGCCCCGCAAAGGGATGCTCCGCCACGACGATGCCAGGCCCCCTGCAAAAGGCACACGGTGCCTCCACATCGGCCCCAGCCCTTCTTCTTGACACGCGCACCCGAGCGCTGCGGCCCCAGCATTCTGCGCGGCATTGGCGACCGCATTGCAACCTCTACAGTTTCCCGCATAATGCGAAGGACCCGAAGCACACGGCGCACTGCGTGAACAAGATATCCGACACGACAGGCGCTTCGGATGTTGGGCGCGTCCGCCCTTGCTGCTGCAGCTCGGACTCCGACGCCTCGCGCGGAGACGGCGGCGGCCCGCCCATGGACCTTGGCGTCGACGTCGCAGTCTGCGCGCGTCCGCGCTGAGTGTTGTTGTTGTTGACCATATGTTGTATGCGCCTGGCGCTTCTATCACGCGCGGCCCTCCAGGCTTCTTCCGCTGCTTTCGTGCTTGCTTGCATCGTTGCATGAATGTCGTGCAAATGTCGGCAAGGCGCTCGCAGGTGGGTTAATATGCAGCGACGGCGGCTGTGCGATTGTATCTGGGTCAGCTGGATAACCCAGGCGCGGATGCATTGCCGCGCCCGGGGGACGCGCCGCCCGCGAGCGGTAGAAATCATCCAACATATCCCGCGCCACTTTGTTTTAGGCCATTTTTCCCACCATTGGCGCTCCATTGATCCCTGCGAAATGCCCGGGAAAACAGCGGCCTATCCATAGGAGACGGAGCCAGCCCTCGGAGTGGAAGGTATGCTGGATATGCAGCAAATCCGAAAATAAAGGGCAACCTGTCTGGATGGTCTGCCGATGGACTCGCGTCTGGGCGCCACCCCCAGGGCGGTGCCCGATCGTTCCGATCCGTCACATCCACTCCAAACAACCTCATCTCAGACATGGCTGCCTGATGGTGTTGCTGCATGAAACTCTGTTGCTCAAGTGCCGACTGCCCGCGTCCAGGCTGGCCCGTTGTTGGGGCTGCCCTCAGCGAGCTTGCTGGACTGCCAATGGCCAGGCCTTGGCGTGGAGTGCCAAAAGGATATGTTGCCCTAGTGGCATCTGCCAGGTCGAGGCGTTGGCGTAGCATGGCCATGCGCTGCATGAGGTCCTCATTGCTCGTCGATGCTGCCTGTGGGTCGTTGGGCTTCTCCGCCCCTGACGATAGGCTCGGCTCGGACCTTGGCTGACCGAATACCATGGGCTCGAACCTAATAGAGCCAGCGTTTGCGGGCGGCCCCGCTGGCACGTCGTTCAGGGCGGCTGCCCAAGGGTCGAACCTACCCGAAACATCCGAAGAGTGCCCCCGCGTCCAGTAGCAGGCCCATGGTGGACGGCTCGCCGCAGGCGCACTCTCCTGCGCCGAAATGTCTCATGGGCGCGGCCACCCCAACACCGAGTGGCGCTTCGGGCTCGAACCAGCTCTTCTGAAGGGCGACACCGTCTACGGTTATTCGCCAATCCCGTAGCTCAAAACTGGCGCCGTAGAAGTACTGAGCATTGCGCAAGACATATTTTCCGCTCGCATTTGGGCTTCGACGCAAGCTGCATGATTTGGTCGGAATGACACCGTCGAAGCCACCCGTCAGGACAGTATCGTTCGCGGAACGCCACACCTTTGCTCCATCTTGCAATAGACGCGGGATAGAAATGAATGTATAGAACTCGGCGTCCCTTCTGATGTCGGAACGGATCCTGTTGCCCACTCGGACCAGAAGGGCCGCCGAGAAGATTCGATGGCCAATTCTGAGGCCGCCGATGAAAACCAAACGCGGCACGGCGCAGAACCTTCGTTTTCAAAGAAGAACCAAAACTATGCACAGCGCCGCCTGGAGACCCACACATGGCGAGGCCCCTCACAGAAATCCTTCCGGCCCATCACCCGCGGAACCACCGGGCCCCGCGAGGATTTCCGAGGGCGCATATCAGGCCGCAAACCCTGCGCCACTATCATGCGCAAATCCACAACTATGGAAAATGCACCAGGGAGGCGGCCGCGGCGCGGTGCGCGCAGATCGTCCGCGGACGCAAGGGCGCAACGATACTCTGCGCCTCCTCGACCGACTGGTGGCTCTCGATCTTGACCGAGCGCGCCAGCTCCCGCCCGTCGTCGATCAAGGCGCCCGCGCGCTGCAGCAGGTTAATTTACTGCCGGTCGACGGCGCGGCCTCGGCACCGAACTCGGCCGCCCCTCCCACCGCGCAGGAGCCGGGGGCGAACGCGATTCTCCCCCCGGCACCAGGAAGTCCAAAGGCGCAGGTCAAGGCAGCCAGCCCCCCCCTCGTTGATGGCTTGCCCTTCGTCGATTCCACCCCAGAGAGCACGAAGCAGAATCACGCCACCGCCATCCCCAAAGAAACTCGCGTAGCTTGGCGCGCCCTTTCAACGCTACGCAGACTGGGGCCACATGACTGATCTCCCCCGGGAGCGCGACCTTCAACGGGAATCTCGAACTGCTCCGCGCCCGAACCCTGGTCCGCGACGAAGGAAGCGCCCCCCGTGTCCACAGGCGCGGCAGGACTTCAAAATGCCCCAGCGCCCTCCTCGCGAGCGCGTTGGACACCGCGGCTCCTCGTTGCGCGAGCGCCCCAACTTCTATGGACATCAAGTTCTCCATTGACGGTTTTACCACGCTTAACGAAGCGGCCCAAAACGACGCAATCCTCTTCCGCGCGCCCCGATGCCAACTGCCAGTTGGCGATGGTATTTCTCCGAAAATATCGATGCGCGGCCGCACGCATCATGCGCCTGCCGCTGCCCAATGCCTCCGCTATTCCAGCGCTCGCTGGCTTTGTCCCTTCAACATGTCAAGGGACTCCGATATCGCGTCTCCCAGAGAGCGCCGCGCCCCGGGGGCCCGAGCCGACCGCGAAGTCAGCTGCTCGGCAAAGGCCACCGCCGTCGCCGAGCAAAATCCAAGGCCCAGACGGCCCCAAACCCCTGGCCCCCAGCGTCGCGATCCAGGCAGGGCCGCGCCAGTTTGCGCCTCTCCGCCTGCCCTTCTTTGGCCTGGCCGCAACGCCCCCCCTCGCAGCCCCCTGCGTTCTCCCGGCCAGCCCCCTGCCCAGCGCCAGCTCGGATGCAATCGCCGCCCGAGACCCCGCCAACCCGCGCGCGATCTGGAAGCCTGGGCCCTTCCGCCCAGCGCGAAGACGAAGTCGGACGGCACGCCCCAGCCACTTTTTCGCCGGCGCCTGCCCCGAGAACCCCCCCCCCCGAGCTGGCGCGGCCAGAAGCGCTGCCCCAAAAACCTCCGCCGAATGGTCAGCCAGAGGAAGCGCGCCCATCACAGCTAGCTCAGTGCCAATGCGGTTCCAAACCGCGCAGTGGGTAAACCTCGACCCCGGTGAATCTTCTCTGCGCCGCGCCGACAAAGAGCCCGCTTCGGTTTCGCGTGGCCGACTTTGCCCCTGTCGAAACACAAGTCCGCGGCTGCGCTCTCCAGCTCGACCTCGCAGCCCCCCCTGCGAGTGCCTTCTGAGACCCCGTGCCGAGAACGAGGAACGCGCGGCGCGCTCGCCCGCGCGCAACCGCCCACGCCAAAGAGCCCACATAGCTTCTCCACAACGCCTCTCTCAACGTCGACGACCCCGCGACTGCCGCGCCAAAGAACCCAGCGCACCCCGTAGCCCGCGGCTCTTGGTGACCCACGGCGGCTGGACCATAGTCTCGCCAAGTTGGAGACGACGCCGATAGCTCGATCACCTCCCGAGGGGGGTCCGAGTGACCGACGCCGCCAGAAAGTCCCCAGGCCTGACTGCGTCATCCTAGATATGATGGGAAGCCAGATCAACTCAGATCTGCCCGCCAGCTGCTCGATTCCCCTGGAAGAGGAATTATTCATTCATGATCCAGATACCTTGAGCAAGGAGCCCCTCGTCGAAACCTGGGAGCTGACCCCCCCTGCTGCTCGCCCAACTCTGTCCATCAACTTCACCACGTGGCCCCAATCCAAATCATAGTAGAGTGGATTTCCACGCCCGCGCTCTGATGTCCACGGCTGTCTCGGGGCCTTCGAGGGCACCCCGGCCCGGTTCGACCGCCCCTGAGAGCGCCTCCATCTTGAACAACTTCCCAGGGGCCGCAACACGCCGTCGATTATGTCTGCCCCATGACAGCCTGATACTGCGAGTTACGCCCTATTGCCTACAGGGCGCCAGCCAACTTGGCGCGCCCACCCTTGCGCCGTCTCATCGTGGCATCACCAACTGGACCGATCACACCGAGTTCCCCGCGCCAGGACTCGCCCAGGTCGAGGCCAGCATCGCCAGCGTAGCCTCCCTGGCGCTCGCGAGCAGCCTCTCGAGGCCAGTCGATGCCCTGGTACTGTTGGCCATGCCCGGCTCGCCCAGCAAGACGTCAATCTTGGGCCGACAGTCCACGCCCGGGCCCCCCGCGCAGGTAGACGGAAGACAAGGGGGGCAACCCCGTCGATCCTCAGAGATCTCGCCATTCCAATTCCCTGGCAAGCCTTGCTGTTCGTATCAACACTTTCGTCATCAAACAAGTGGCAACAGTACTTTCCCACGGCGGTGACCCAAGTGCCGACCGCGCCCCCCGGCTCCGACGCGCTCTCCTCGATGGCCAGGCAGCCGAAGGGGTTCCTGTCGCACGCAGGCGGCAGTCTCCTCCTCGAATCGCCCTCCGCTATAGTGCCATCCCACCTGTTGTCGCTGCTCTGCCCCCCCGCTCGACGCCCGGATCTTGCACGTTGACCTCGGCGTCCTCCTGGGTCTCCAGGGCCGCCTCCAACGACCCGGCAGGCCCCTCGCCCATCTTCATCCTCGAACGCGCCGAGGTCGTCGACGTCCCAGGAGCCCGACGAGTTGATTGGATGGGGGCCCCTTCATCGCCATCTTTCTCCTGCCGCCCAGCCGCGGGACGTCGGGCCCTCGGTCCGCAAGGCCGCCGGCCTGACCTTTGGTCGCTTGGGCCCGCGCTCGTCTGCTGTTGATTTGGGCGCCTGACGCCTTGGGCAGGCCCGTCGCTCTCCTCGATGCCACGGCCGCGCGCTTGAGATCCAACAGGACACCGCGGCGCGCTCGGCCCCCGCCCTCGACCGACTCGGCGTCGACGCGCGCCCCGTGGGCCAGATCCCGAGCTCCACTGGACACCGCCGCGCAGTCGACGAGCCCGCCTTCACCTCCCGCGCAAGCATGCCCCACATCGCCTGGCACCGGGACGCGCCCCCGGACCAAATCCAACCACTCAGATTTAATACGATGGGTAGCTGGCGGCACGTTCCAGTCGCGCAGAAAAGACCGCTCTGGCGAGACCGCCGAGACGAAAGTGGCCATCTGCCTGAGTTTCTCTACATTCGCACCTGGAACACCCAGACCAATGTACAACCACCGCCCGATGATCGCGAGGCACTGTCCAGCGAGCGATGCTCACATGGCCGCCGAAAACTTGAAGCGGACAGCAAACTCTCGCCCTTCACCCGGCAAAACTTTGGACCGCATCTCACTCCACAAACAAACTATGTTGACCGCGAGATGCCTCGAAGACCAGTCCGCTCATTTCTCGGGCACGCCCATCGCGGCGCCGCCCGCTCTCTTCAAGGACAGAGACGCCTCGCTGCCTGCTGGACACACCATGCCCTTCCATCCCATTCTTCAAGCGTGATGCGGGCCTCCTGAACGATCGCAAAGACCGCGTCCATGCCCGGCAAGATTCTGCCAGACTGCCTCCATAGCGACGTATTCCGACAACACATATTGAAACTCCCACCACCCAGTCGCCCAGATCCTGCGCCGCCAAGTCCGCGGGGGCCGCCGACGACCTCGCACATCCCAGATGGCGCGCAGCAGAACGCGCGTTTTCCAAGCCCGAGCGCCGACGGGTCCGCGAGGGCGGACCCCGACCCCGCGCCGCCGCCGAGGCCCGCGTGGAAAAATCCGCCACCTCCCCGAAGGCCCGCGGGGCCGGGCCCCGACCGCGCGCCGGCAAATCTGCACATGAAGAAACCTCCGTCGCGAGCGCGCGGGCTCGGCGGGTGAGGCCCCGCCCCGGCGCCCGCCGGGCGGCGCGTCGAGAAACCCCCACCCGTCGCGCGCGGGCCCGCGGGGTGGGGGGGGGGGCGGACCTTCCAGGCGGCGCGCAGAGCAATATCCCGTTTGCCCTCGTGACTTCGCGGGGCCTGCACCCGACCCCTGGCCCCCCCCGGCCCAGCCCCCCCCCGTCTCCGCCTCGAACTGGGAGGGCCACCTGGCCTTTGGACAAGAAGTGGCTCGCCGCATCTGGGTCAACCAACCCCTGATCCCCATGCCCATCTGAACGCAACGGGCGGCCCGAGGTGACATCTGCCGCCAGCCGCCCCGCGGGCCCAGCCCCCCCCCCCCCGACGAAGGGCGACCACCCCGCGAGCCACGACTGGCGCCAACTGGGCCCACCACCATCATCAGGGCCACCGCCCACATCAGAATCACGCGTGCGCGGTGGCGCCCGATCTGCAAGTCCCCCCTAGAAAGGTAGCCTTCAGGGCCCCCAACTCACTCCTCTCGACCCCTACGAGGTCATTCATCGCGCCCCGACCCCTCGCGCTGCTCAGGAGGCCGAAAAGAAAATGTTCTGTGACGTCGGGCCATCTCCTGAGCATGTGGAAGTAAGGTGGGCTAAAGGCTCTAGGATTTCCTCTTGGCCTCCACGGTCCTGTCGTAGACCGTTTCGACCTTGCTCTTACACCTCTCAGTCGCCACCTCTGCGGACTTCAATGCCGCGGCAGCTGCAGCCTCAACCGAACCGCCCCCCGAGCCCGACGAAGCCGCGCCCGCTGCTCCCGCTCCTGATGACGCCGCAAGAGCCGCAACAACCCTCGTGCTACCACCCTCTGTCGCGTCCATCTCAGTGTCCCTCTTCTTCTGCTTCTGCCACTCGCCCAGAGCCTCCATCTTGGCCCGCCGTTGCCCAGCCAACGCGCTGACCACGTCGCCGAGCTGCGACGCAAAGGCCGCGCGGAACTAGGTCTCGAACTCCGTCTTGCGCCACCCAGTTCAATGCCTTCGAACAGATCGCCGAAGGATAGATGGAGCTCGGTCTTCTTGCCCAGGAAATCCCGCACGTCCAGTCATCCAACTTCCTGGTGGAGTCCTCCGCAGCGTGTCGCCACCTAAAGAGCAACCGACTCCTGTCGAACCACTGCGTCAGCCAATACGTCAGGATCTGCTCGATACTTCTCCAATGCTGCGTCCAACTCCATCTTGAGCCGGGCCACAGTGCCTGAGACTTGCGCCAAAGCCTTCTCAGCCTGCTCGACCTTGCTGGTAGCCTGCGTGAGTCGACGCGGGGCCGGCTTGGAGGCCTGTGTCGGCGGGGGCGGAACAAGGGTGGCTGCCAATGCCTTCGCATGTTCTGACCCACGCCCACCTTGGGCCCCAAACTCTGCCAGAAATCCCAATCCATCTCCCTTGCCATAGTTGCCGCACGTAACCGTCTGACCCATACCTTTTCCACTTAGAGCTTAGACCGTTATAAGTGTGCCACCCCCTGATGGCATTCCGCAAAACTTACATGTCCCATCACCATACTCCAAAATGTCCATGTAACAGAACGTCCCGCAAGCCTGGCAGCACGTGGATGGGCGACCAGGCTTCGGTTGGACGGACTGTGGCTGCACACGAAAAGGTGGGGACGTACGGCAAGTCACGTCGGTACCTCACGCCGTCCCGTGCCCGCTGCAGGCAATTGTCCGTCGTTATTGTAATGCTGTTGCTTTGAATGCTGCTGGTTCCAAGGTGCCGGCGCACGCCAGAATGGCCACATCGCCGAACCCAGCTGGCTACATCGGTTCCTCATGGGAGGGCCTGTCCGCAGGGCGGGGGGGCACCAGAACAGAACAATAGGCAACATGTGGTGATCAAGCGCCTGACAAATTTTACCGCTAGCTACGGGTTAGCAGTTTCCGTTCACTGTCTTGGGGCTGGATCGCCCCGAAAGTCAGTCTTCTTGAGCCAAAACGGAGGAGGACGAGGTGGAGGTGGAGGTGGAGGTGGAGGTGGTGGAGGACGACGGCGAAGAAGAGGAGGAGGGAGGGAGGGAGGGAGGGAGGGAGGGAGAAGGAGGGAGGGAAAGAGCGATGGAAGGAGGGAGGTAGAGGAAGAAGGGGAGAAGAAGGAGCAGGTGGGCGGTGGCGGTGGAGGAAGACGGCGGATGGCGGAGGAGGACCGAGCACGAGAGCGGCGAGGATCCCGAGGGCCCGTCGGCGCCTGCCGCGGCGCCGCCCGCGCGGGCGGCGGCCCACCGACCCCACGCGCGGCGGGGGGACGGGGCGGCGGGCGCGGGGGGGGAGGGAGGGGGGAAGCGCACTGCGGGAGCCAGCGCGGGAGGGAGGGAGAAGGGAGGATGGGGGAGGGAGGAGGGAGGAGGGAGGGAGGGAGGGAGGGAGGGAGGGAGGAGGAGGGAGGAGGGGAGGGGGGAAGGGGATGGAGGGGAGAAGAGGAGGGGTGGGGGAGGAGGGAAGCACACCGCAAGAGGCACCCAGGAGGGGGCGGGGGAGGAGGGAAGAGGAGGAAGATGAGCGCGCGTCGGCCCAGCAGGGGCCGACGCGCACGCAGCGCTTCCAAGGGTGCCCAGGCGTTGCCGGTGGCTGAAGACTGCGGCCTGCTCTGCCGGCCGAGATGCGACAGCGCGCCGAGGCGGCCGACGCGCTGCCAGCCGGCGCCTCTGCCTGCGCCGCTGCTGCGCCCGGGGCAGCCGTCGCTGGCGGTGCCGGCAGCGTGCGTCGCGGGCGAGACGGAGGGCCTGCTGGGCGCGGCGGGGGGCCGTGGCCGCGGCGGGGATGCGACGGCCAGGCAAGCGCGGCCCGCTGCTCGTGAAGCCACTACTCGCAAGAATGGCAAGGAGCCGCAGGGGGGGGGACTTACGATCTACTACATCGAGGTGAACGTGGGTTCTTCGGACGTTTGCGAGCAGGCACTCTGCGAGTATCGGGAGCGGCCAAGAGGGGGGTGTCCAAGAGGGGGGGGTGCATCTCATGACCGGCGGCACGTGCGCGGCCCAGCGGGGGGGCCAGGGACGTACTGAAATGAGAAGAGGCGCCACGAAATCCGGGGAAATATCATGGCCCACGCCATGAGATCCACCCCCCCCTGGCCATCACCCCCCTCTTTTTGTCCGCCCCCGAGAGTAATTAGCGGAGCGCGCTCGGCGAACGGCGTGGTCGCTGTGCCGGGCGGCGCGGAGCCGCGTCGGCGTCGGGTCGCGGTGCCGGGCGGCGCGGAGCCGCGCCTCGGGCGCGCCGAGGCGGGCGGGGACGAGGCGGGCGGGGACGAGGCGGGCCGGCGTGGCGCCCGCTGGTGGCGCGGCCGGCGTGCCGGGTCTGCGGCGGTGGCGCGCAGAGCAGCGGCGCTCTCCGTGTGGATGGCCCTGCGGCGTTTGTGCAGCCAGGCGCTGGACAGCCCAAGAGGAAGCAGGCAGGCAGATCCACGAAAGTGCACACCTAGCTGCTGGGGCGCGGAAGGGGGCAAGGTGCGCGGACGAGGAAGTGGGGCACTGGCTTGTCACCCTGCAAGCTGTCGCCTCAGCGGCAGCTGGCCCAGCTGGCCTGGCTGGGAGACATGCTCCGTCCTGCCCAACGAGGCAGGTCTAGGGGCTCAGGGGGAGGAAGCCGACCACAATTCCCAATACGGGTGATCTCCTGTGCATGTCAGAGCGATGGCAGCACCACCGCCTGTGCGAGAACGAAGGGTAGCATAAGAAACGTACAGAAAAATGGATTGGGGAAGCTCAGCAGAAGGAGATCAAATTAGATGGCCGGTTTTACAAGGCTACGCAAAGTCACTCCGGAGCCAGGATAGAGCCGCGGCCGCTTACCAATCGACGATCGAAATGCGCATACGAACGGCAACAAGTCGAGAGGTAGCCGGCTGAAATTTGCGTGCGCGAGAGAAAAGAAGAGGAAGGGGAGAGGGAGCGAGGAAGGAGGCGGGAAGCGGGAGGCGAGAGGAGGGAGGAGAAACATGGGAGCAAGGATCACCGACCAGGCTTTCCGCCACACGACAGCTCTTCGGGGCTGGAGCGAAAGCTGCGGGGAGGAGGGAGGAGAGGGAAGGTAGGGAAGGAGAGCAGAATCGGTCAGCATCGACGAATCTGGAACTCGGGTCAAATCGGAATGTGCGTCGGATCGGGCCGCATCGGCACGGAGTCGAAATCAAATCGCATCGACTGCACCAGGACGCACAGCAGCGCCACGCAAGCATCGGGCCGCATCGGATCGCCAGAAAATCGAGATCGAAACGGATTTTACCAGCCTCGAACGTATCCCTATCCCTAAGATTGACACGCCAAAAAGCGATGACAATCTTAGGGATGTGCCCTCAAAAACAAGGGAATCCCTAAGATTGGCATCGTGATGAGTAGATGCCCAGCATAGGGATAGGGATATGTTCCAGGCTGGTAAGGATTGGCTGAAATCGATACCACAACGGTTCGATCGAATCGAAATGGGACAAGGGAGGAGGGACTGGCTTCTCGTCCCGAGTCGTCCCTGGACGGCCCCGGGACTTGGCGAGGGTCCCTGAGGACAAACATGGAAACAGACGTCCGACGTCTTGACATCCTCGCGACGAGGGGAGGGAGCGGGACGAGGGAGGGCCCCCGAGATCCGACGCCGCGAAAGAGAGGCAGCGGCGCGAGCAGTCACGACCAGAGCCCTGGACCCCACCTCTCTGAGCAGTTTTTGGGAACCCCCAAACCGGGTGGTGAGATACCAGGTGGCGACCTGGAATCCCCAAAAAGGTCGCCGCTGGGTTTGGGGACGCGGGGTCACCACCAGGTTTTGTGACTCCTGGACCCACCAGTGTCCGGGACATCCTCGGAAAACCGCACAAGTCCCCAAACCGGGTGGTGACACCAAATCGCCCGAGACTCACCGCCAGGTGTTGTCACCACCACGTTTGGGGACTACCAAAGTTTTTCCCAGCCGGATCGATCTGTGATGGTCCCGGGGCCCGGAGCCAGGCCAAAAAACGCCTGGCGGGTGCATGATCCAACGGGAAGAGACCAAGCCCAGCGTGCGGCCCGCTCCATCCAGGAGTTTCTTACTGAAGGGGCCCCAGGACACACAAAAAATACGCACAAACAAAAGGATTCCCAATATTTTCCAATATTTTATGGGTGTTTGCCTTCCCCCCCACTTCCCATATTTTCCCATATTTTCCTGGGAATCGAGGATTAATTGGGTCTGTGTGTTTTTTCCCCTCCTGAAAAGTGCAGTCCAAGCGCGCAGGCTGGTGCTGGGCGGACCACCTCTGGGCCCGCCCTGGCGAAGGAGCACTCCTGCGTGAAGCCGCCTGACAGGCGACCGGCACTGCTTTGGACGCTCAAGATGGGTACAGTGGGGGCGTTGACCTAAGGAAACCTAAATAAGGAACGAGGCCCCTACTTTCCATAAGTTGAACTTCGATTTCGTATCGAAAACCTATGGAAAATCCAAGGAAAGCTGCGAAACAATTAAGAAACACGGAGCCCCTCCCCAACGCAAAGGGTTCGGGGCCCCGGCTGTACGGAAAAAATGGGTACAATGCCCAGCACCAAGCGCTGTCCCAAACCAACAGCGGCCGCGGTCGGGCAGGCGGCCTCCTGCCCCGAGTGGGCACGGGCCCCGGCGGCGCGGACAGCGCGTCCTGCTCAAAACGCACAGGAGCTGCTGCTGGGCATCGTACTCCAGATTTCGTAATAAAGGGAGGGGGGGTCTCATTTCGGGGGGGGTCTTTTCCAGGCTATCTTGGAGGGCCTGGGGTGGTCTGGGGACGATGTTTGGGAGGGTTCTCCCCACGGGGGGGGGGGTCTGAAATGGCTCGTCTCGGAGGGTCCAGACCCCCTCCCCTTTTATTACGACATCTGGAGTACCCACTCCTTCGCGTGCCCCTCTCGGGCGCCCGGGTGCTCGCGCGCCCGACGCCACGAGGGGCCCGGGGCAGGCACACGGCCCGGCCCCGGGCCTCCGAGGCCGCGCCCCTCTCCGCCCCTGCCCAGCGGGGCGCCGCAGCAGGGGCGCGGGGCGCCACGTCGGCCGCCGAGGCGAACCTGCGCGCGGCCGTCGAGGCGTCGGCCGTCGCGACGTCGGCCGTCGCGACGCCGGCCGCCGAGGCGAAACCGCGCGCGGCCGTCGAGGCGTCGGTCGACGAGGCGTCGGTCGTCGCGACGTCGGCCGTCGGAAGGTCGGCCGTCGAGACTTCCGCGCCCGGCGCGGAGGCGCTGCAGCGCACGGGGCCCTCGGCGGCCAGAGGGCTCGGCGGAGGGCCGGCGCTCTCGGGCTCGTCGGAGGGAGCCCCCGCTCGCGGAGGAAGCCCCGGGCTGCGGCCGTCGGCGCACCTCCCCGGGATCGACCCAAACAGGAAACCCGACGAGGAGGAGGAGGAGGAGGAGGAGGAGGCGGAGGAGGAGGACGGGGAGGAGGAGGACGAGGAGGAGGACGAGGAGGAGAACGAGGAGGAAGAGGACCAGGAGGAGGAGGAGGAGGAGGAGGAGGAGGAGGAGGAGGAGGAGGGAGGAGGAGGAGGAGGACGAGGAGGAGGATGAGAAGGAGGAGGGCCTGGAGGATGGGAAGGAGAAGGACGAGGAGGAGGACGAGGAGGAGGAGGGAGGAGGAGGAAGAGGAGGAGGACGCGCTGCCCGCGGCTCTGTCCCCGTTCCACGCTGCTGCCGCTGACGTTCCCCTGTTCTCCATTCAGCCCAGCAGGGGGAGCGGCGAACCGCCCGGGGGCGGGCAGCGCGCGGCTTCGCGGGGGCGCCTCGCCGAAGACATGGACCATCGGCGGCGGCCGTCGTCGCACCTCCGCCCTTCCAGGATCGCAGGAGAGCCCAGAGTCGGATCGACAAGTCGCGTCGCCGATCGAAGCGAGTCGGGTCGGCGGAGTTCGGCAGCCAAGTCGGGAGACGTCGGCTCGGCGGAGATGGGCAGGCCGGCAAGGCCTCCATCGAGAGGCCGAAGTCCAGGTCGGAACCCGAAGCCGAATCGAATCGCAACCGGAATCGAACGAGATCGGATCGAATCTAGTCGGAGGAGTCGGGATCACGTCTTCGGCGAGGCTCCCCTGCGAGTACATGTAACGCTCGCCCCTGGGCTATTCGCCCCCATCTTCGCCTCGGCCGGACGGCGCGGGTGCGCGAAAAAATGGCTCCGGCGCGGAGGCTGCTGCTGAGATGTGGGCGTTGCAATTTCGTCACGCCAAGCGTTTGGCCCGGTTTCTGGCCCTGGGACCATCGCAGATCGATCCGGCTCTAAAAATGGTGCAGAGAGATAGGGTCTCGGGCGTTCGTCCTGATTGTTCGCGGCGCTGTTTTCTTTCGCAGCGTCGGATCTCAGGGGTTGCCACTCCCTTGCTTCCATCCATCCCTCCCTTGAACTCTTCCTCTCACTCCCGCTCCATGTTCTCCCGTCCCTCTCGAGCCTCCTCCTCTACTCGCCATCGCTCGGACGTCCATTCCCTGTGCTTTTTTCGGTTTCGTGCGTGGATGTTTCGCAAAATGATCAGGGATGCTCCTCGATGGCCCTCGCCGAGAAAAAATGCACACGTCCGAGCGATGCCAGGTCTTCCTCTCCGTCCCTGCGCCCCTGCCTCCCATTTTTGATGCTGCGCTGTGCTCGTGCCGCCCGGTCCAAACAGGCTTACAGCCCTGCCTAGGCAGGCAGTTCCAGGTCGAGTCTCGCGAAGAGCCTCCCTCCCTCTCTTCCAGTCATCCCTAGTCTCCCTCTCTCCATCAACCAAGTCTCCTCCTTCACCCAAGTCTCGTCCATCAACTAAGTCTCCCTCACCCAAGTCTCCATCCATCCCTTCAAGCCCTCCCTCGCCTCCCTCCCACTCTCTCCCTCCCTCTCCCTCTCCGTCCCCGCGTGCCCGCCTCCACTTCTCCCCCGTTTTCTCACCCTGTCTCGCGGCCTCCTCCAAGGGCCAGCCTTTGAGCAGGCACGACACATGCCTCCGCGGTACTATCCTGAGTCAGGTTTGCGAAACCGCTGGGTAACGCTTGCTCGCTTAGACATAACGAGTAGAGCCCAACGAAGGGCCCAACCGAAAGCAGCTGTGAGTGGCGCAAAATCTCGCACTCCCCTCATCAGCACTGCGCCGCGAAAAGGAAGACGCGCCCTGTGAGGTCACGCAACGCGTGAGATGTGTGCCGAAATATGCAGGGGGGCCCTATGCAACACCGTGCGACTGAGGACTTCGGTCGAGTCCCTGTGGTGCCACGAGACGCCTGAGCGTGTGCCGAAACGGGCGAGGGGACAGCACGCGATACGCAATACTCTGCCGCTGAGGCCTTCGGTGGAGCTCCCTGTGGGGCACCGAAACGCGTGAGCGGTGTGCCGAGATAGGCGAGGGGGCAGCATGCGAGACCTTGCCGCTCGGGCCTTCGGGTGGAGCTCCCTGCGGGGCCACGGAACGAGTGAGAGGTGTGCCGAAACGAGAGAGGGACAGCATGCCATACCCTGCCACTGAGGCTTTCGGTGAAACTTCTGACAGGCCCACGAAATGTGTGAAGGTTGTGTTTGGCATTACTTGGCATTTCTTGGCGCTCCTTGGCGTTCCATGGCACTCCTTGGGATTGAGTTGGCATTGATGTGGCAGTTCATGGCATTCCTCGACAATGCTTGGCGTTGCTTGTCATTGCTTGGCATTCCTTGGCGCTGTCTGGCGCTGCTTGGCACTGCTTCGCATTGCTTGGCAGTTTGGTATTGCTTGTCATTGCTTGGCGTTGTTTGGCGTTGCTTAGCGTTGCCTTGGCACTGCAGTTGCTGGCATCTGCTGGCCTGGATCTCACCGACAGCTCAAAAGCAGCCAAGAGAACCTCCATACATCCTCATTGCTGTAACTGGGGAAGCACGACGTCGGAGATCTCGGTTCTGGGAGAATGCCAGTGCGAGACACTGGAGAAGCAAGATCGATTGAAGGGGCCCTGGGACACACAAATAAAAACAAACAAATAACAGGATTCCCAATATTTCCCCATATTTTCTGGGTTTTTGTCTTCCCCCCCACTTCCCATATTTTTCTGGGGATCGACGATGAACTGTGTCTGTGTGGTTTTTCCCCTCCTGATCGATGCCAGTTCGAGAACCAGGAGGATGAACGGGATGACCGGCCCTTCTGTCACAGAGGGCCTCTGCTCACCCGTCAAATGGCCCCTTCTGCTGCGGATGGGCGAAGAGGTCGCTCTTTTCCGGCGTGTGGACTCACGGGGGAATCACGACGTCGGAGATCTGGATCCTGGGAGAACGCCACGCCCGGCGCATCCCCAAGCGGCCCCTGCCCACCCCGAGAGACGGCTGCAGCGGGCGGCCTGCCGTAGGTCTCTCGTGCTGGCAGTTCCTGGCGCCACCTGGGGGGGGGAGAGCGGAGCAGTCGCTGCGGGGAGGGGGGGCACGGCTGGGGTCGGGGGGGGGGGGAAAGGAAACGGGGGGGGGGTAGAGGGGGAAGGAACAGCAGGGAGGAGGGAGGAAGAGAGGAGGTGTGAGAGCGAGAGAGAGAGGTGGAGTGGTGGTGGTGGTGGTGGTGGTGGTGGTGGTGGTGGTGGTGGTGGTGGTGGTGGTGGTGGTGGTGGTGGTGGTGGTGGTGGTGGTGGTGGTGGTGGTGGTGGTGGTGGTGGTGGTGGTGGTGGTGGTGGTGGTGGTGGTGGTGGTGGTGGTGGTGGTGGTGGTGGTGGTGGTGGTGGGACGATGCCATGGGCGCTGTGCCGTGGTCAATGCTGAGCTGGTCTCCCTGTCGGCGGGAGGAGAGAGGAGGATAGGAAGAGAGGAGGGGGGAGGAAGGAAGAAGGCAGGGAGGGAGGACTGAACCACTGAGGGAGAGTAAGAAGGGAGGGGGAGGAGAGGAGAAATTAGGGAGAGAAAGGAGAGGGATGAGGGAGAGCAAGAAATGAGGGAGGAGGAGAGGAGGACAAGGGGGGGAGGGAGACAGAGACAGAGAGAAAGAGAGAGAGAGAGAGAGCAGTGGGGAGAGAGGGAGGGAATGAGCGGCCCATACGCGGCTGCAAGCTGCCAGCCTGCGGGCGCGTGCAGCGCGCGCGCAGCGCGCGGCGGCGGCGCCCCCCGAGCCGGGCAGTGCCTCGACCTCCCGGGCGAGCTCCTCCCTCCGCCCGGTGCGCGCCAGATGTGCTGCTTGGCCACCTCGATCACCCGCGCCGCCGCCGGCCGCCCCCCGCGGCCCTCCGCGCGGCCCTCGCAGGCCGGCCGGGCGGCACCCCTCTCGAGAGGGCCGCCGCGCCCCCTTGGAGGCCGCCGCGCCCGCCGCGCGCCGCGCGGTGCACGCCGCCGCAGTGGCGCGAGCCCCCTGCGAGGGCTGCCAACGGCAGCCGCCGCGAGGCAGCCCGCGGACGGGGCGCCCCGAGCGTCGGCGATGCGGCGCGGCCCTCCGGCCACGTCTGCTCGGAGCCCACGGCTGGGGAGGCCCACGGCCGGGGCGCGGGCGGGCCACGGCGGCAAGCGGCGCAGCTGGCCGCCGCGCCGCCCGCCTCGAGCGCGCGCTGGCGCCCGGCTCGCGGGTGAGCGCCCCGAGGCTGCGACCCGGGCGCCGGCGCCGTGCCCCAGGGCGGGAGCCGGCCTACGGCGGGAAGGCGCAGCTGGCCACGATGCCGGCCGCCTCGAGCGCGCGCCGGAACTCCGCGGCCGCCCGCACGCGCTCGGCGACGACCACGGGGGCGCCGGGGCCGAGCACGCGCCGCCGCAGGCGCTCGGCGCTGCGGTGGGCGCGCCGCAGGTGGGCGGGGGGCTCCGCCTCGGCTGCGGGCGCCCCGCACACGGTGATGGACATCCAGTCGTCCAGCTGCGAGGCGTACTCGCGCACCGCGGCAAGCTGGGTGGCCTGCGCGCCGCGCCACATGCGCCAAAGGAAGAGAACGGCGCCCGTCATCAGGAGGTTGTCGGCGATGATCAGGGCCCGGGGGTGCAGCAGGCGACACCGCTCCAGGAGCGCGAAGTCCTCCAGATACTGCGAGCCCCAGCGGTCCATGAAGACCGCCCCGAAGGAGCCTTCGCCTCCCGCACAGCGCCCGGCGAGAGTCGGCAGGAGCTGCGTGCTGTGCCCCGTCCAGACATGCACGCGGTGTGAGAATCCCGCCAGAGCGACGATATTGCGAGCCACCAGGACAACGGTGGGGTCGACCTCCAGCGTCGTGATGCGCGCCTCGCCGCTGGCGAGGGCCATCCTGGTGGCGGAGTAGCCGATGTAGGAGCCTATCTCGAGGACCCCGTGGCGGCTGGGCACGGCGCCCCTCACGGCGGC
This sequence comes from Prorocentrum cordatum, assembly GCA_963575745.1. Classification (NCBI taxonomy): domain Eukaryota; class Dinophyceae; order Prorocentrales; family Prorocentraceae; genus Prorocentrum; species Prorocentrum cordatum. The sequence continues at coordinate 103,932 of CAUYUJ010004559.1, read as the reverse complement.
GGACAGGGCTCGCGTCTTGGAGCCACCACAGTTCGGGAGCCACACCCCGTGGGCCGCCCAGGCGAGCTCGCCGAACTCGTCCACCGCGCTGCAGACGGAGGCGGCGTCGCCAGGCACCGCGGCCTCGAGCACGTAGCGGAGGATGCAGAGCTCCTTCGAGCACGGGCCTCTGCCCGCGCGGGCCGCCCCCGCCCACTCCTGCAGCGCGGGCCCCGGCGCCCCGCCGGGCAGCAGGGGCTTCGAAGCGGGTGGCAGACCGCAGCGGTGCCACAGCTCCCCCGCGGCCGCGTTGAACCGCCCGTGCTCTGCCGCGCGCCTCAGCTCCGCGGCGGCCTCCTCGACCTGACCCTCCGCCAGCAGCCGGCTCGACGCCGCCACCGCGGCCGCCCCAGCCAGGCCCTCGGAGCCGTGGTCGGCACCCTGGGCACCGAGCACCTGCAACAGCGCGGTCTCGCGAGAGAGCAGCCGCTGCTGCTCGCACTCCGAGAGCAGCGCGCTGTACACTTCCCGGCTCACGCTGGGGTCGGCTCTGTCGAGCACGCGGCCCAGGAGGAGTGCCAGGAGCGCCCCGTCGCCGCCCGCCGCCTGAGCACAGGCTCCTGCGGCGAGCTTGTGGGAGGCAGTGGTGGGCTCGACGGACGCGGCCAGCATGGCGTGCAGCAGCTCAACGGCCTCTCTCCAGTGCGCACCACCACGCACCGCCGCCGCGTAGGCCGCGTTGTGGCTGATCGCGTTCGGCTCCAGCCTCTCGCTCTGCATGCGCCCCAGCAGGGCGCCCGCCAGCGCGCCCTGCCCGCCCGAGGCGGACGCGGCGAGGGCGGCATTGTAGCTGACGAGGGTGGGGACCACTCCACGCCGTGCCATCTGCGAGAAGAGCTGCAGCGCCCTCTGCCACTGCCCGCCCTTCTCGCAGGCGCTGATGGCCGCCGTCTGGCTGAACGCCTCCGGCTCGAGGGCCGCCTGCCCCATCCAGGCTAGGGCTGCCAACGCCTGCTCCCACTGCCCAGCGTTGGCGCAGGCGGTGATGGCGGCTGCGAAGCAGACGTCGTTCGGCGTTGCCAGCATCTCCGCCAGGACCGAAAGGGCGCGTGCCCACTCCTCGCCGACGCCGCACGCAGCGACGGCAGCGCTGCAGGCGGCTACGCTGCAGCCCAATCGGGCGCCCCTCATCTGCGATAGCAGCAGCAACGAAGCCTCCCACTCGCCGTGATGCCCGCACACGCTCGTCGCCGCGCCGAGCGCGAAGGCGGTGAGCGCCACACGGCGCGACTTCATCTCGGACAGCAGGGCAAGGGCCTGCTCCCAGCCCCCGCCCGCCGAGCAGGCGCTGACGGCCGCAGTGTAGCTGACGACGTTCGGAGCCACGCCGTTGTCCTCCATCACTGCAAGCACCCTCAGCGCGAGCTCCCACTGCTGGCCCCGCTCGAACGCGGTGATGACGGCGCTGTACGTGATCACGTTGGGCTCCAGCGCCTGCAGGCACATCTCATCGAATACAGCTAGCGCGGTCTGCCATCGCTGGCCGCTGGAGCAGGCGCTGATGGCCGCGCTGTAGCCAACAACGTTTGGCTCGAGGCCGACCGACCGCATCTGTGCCAGCAGGGCCAAGGCCACGGTCCACTGCCCGCCGCCTTCGCAAGCGCTGATGGCCGCATTGAAGGCGGGGACGTTCGGCTGCAGGCCCACGCTCCGCATCCCCTCGAAGACCACCAGAGCGCGTTGCCACTGGCTGGCCTTGCCGCACGCGGAGATCGCGGTGGAGAGGCCGACGACCTCCGCGTCCAGCCGACCGTCAGCCATGTCCTGCAGCAAGGACAGCACCAGCGACCACTGGCCACCCCTGCCACAGGCACTGAGGACGCCGCTGTGGCAGATCACGTCTGGCTCGGGGCCGCCTTCCTGCATCCCCGCGAGCAGCGCCAGCGCCCGCTGCCACTGCTCCGCACGCGCGCAGGCGCCAATGACAGTGCTGCAGCAGATCGCATCGGGACAGCCGCCGCTCTCTCGGCAGCGCCGCAGAGAGGCCAGCGCCTCCTCCCACAGGCCACGCCGCGCCAGGCTGCGCAGCTCCAGCCCCAAGGCGCGCGCTCCACCGCGGAGAGCTGGGCCTGCCGTGGACCCGCCGTGACTGGCCGGAGGAGCCGGCACGGCAAAGGCAGCGTGGGTGGCCGCCGAGCGTACTTGCACCATGCCTGCCGCCGCACCCTGCCGCCTGACGTGGCTGTGGCTGCGCGTGAGCGGCCATCACGCAGCAGGGGAGCCGCCAGATGGTGCGAGCCGCGGTCGAATCCTTGAGCCAGAGGAGCTATGGGAGGGCAGGTGCACATGCTGAAAGCTGCGCGGAGCTCGGCGAACAAAAATCTTGACTGCGGCGCTGCGCGTAGCGCCCCGACTGGCTTGCTGGAGGGAACAAGACGCATGCGATGATTCACTGTCCACCTCCCCCTGGTCCCCATCCCGTCGGGGGGTGAGCTCATCAATGCCCGTCTGAGTCCTCAGAGCCTCAATAATCCGAACTCTGACGCCTCAAGAAGACGGCGATGGGATCAAAACTAAAACCTGACTGGACAAAAACGGAAATCATCGCTTTTGCAAACTGGGTTCGTATGATGATCCGTCGTGTATGCCGTGCTGCCCTGTCGTGTTGCTGCCATGGTCTGCCGTGCTGGTCTGCTGTGCTCTGGTGGTATGCCGTGCTGGTGGGCGGGAGGGAGGGAGGCAGGGGCGTACGGTACGCGTGTCGAATGTGTACTGGGCGAGCGAGGGGGGGAGGAGGCGCACGGTATGTGCACGTGTGTTGTGCGTGTTATGCGCTGTGCGTGTTATGGCGTCTACCCTGTGTGCTGTACATGTTGCGTTGTGCGGTGTATGTTGCTTGGTATGTGCGTTGTGAGCGTTGTGTGTGTTGCGTGCTGTGTGTTGCGTGTGTTGTGCGTGTCGCGTGTGTTGTGTGTGGCGTGTGTTATGTGTGTTCTGTGTTGTGTGTGCTGTGTTGTGTTGTGTTGTGTTGTGTTGTGGTATGGTGTGTTGCGTATGTTGTGTTGTGTTGGGTTGTGGTTGTGGTTGTGGTTGTGGTTGTGGTTGTGGTTGTGGTTGTGATTGTGGTTGTGATTGTGATTGTTGTTGTGTTGTACTGTGTTGTGTTGTGTTGTGTGTTGTGCTGTACTGTGCTGTGTTGTGCTGCGTTGTGTTGTGATTTTGCGTGTTGTGGCGTGTTGTGTTGTGCTGTGTTGTGTTGTGTTGTGGTGTGTTGTGTTGTGATGTGCTATGTTGTGTGCTCTGTCGTGTTGTGTCGTGTTGTGTTGTGTGTTGTGTTGTGTTGTGTTGCTTTGTGTTGTGTTGTGCTGTGCTGTGCTGAGTTGTGCTGTGTTGTGGTGGGTTGTGATGTTGTGTATTGTGGTAATGTTGTGCTGTGCTGTGTTGTGTTGTGGTGTGTTGTGTTGTGTTGTGTGTTTGTGCTGTGTAGTATGTTGTGTGTTGTGCTGTGTTGTGTTGTGTTGTGTTGTGGTGTGTTGTGTTGTGGTGTGTTGTGATGTGCTGTGTTCGTGTGTGTGTGTGCGCGAAAGTGTATACCATGTGCTGTGTGCTGTGTAGCCTGATGGTGCGTTGTGCGATCTGCCCTACGTGTTGTGTGATGTGTGTGAAATGCGTTATGCGATTACGTACGCTTGTGTGTTTGGGGATAGCACGTCGCAAAACAGCTCTCAAACATCTGATGTGTTGAGGATGTCTCGAGCGGATTCCTTACTTGTATGGGAACGCGCGCCTCAGCACAGCTCGTCCTGCACCTCCTTGTTCGAGGATGTCTCGAACAAAACGCTGCTTTGTTCTTGTTGGCAACATATCATTCGATGGATGCAGACTCGAGAGAAACGCCCCCAAAGGGAAACCTGACCTGACAAGCACGGGGAGCGCCGCTCGCATCTCTGGCCTTTTGTGCCCGCGCGCAGGGATTTGCGCCCAGACCGAAATCGGTGCGCACGGAGCCTGGGCGGCATGGCTTCCCAGGAGCATCCGGGCGGTTGCCGTCCGCAGCCTGCGTCAAGTGGTTGCCCGAGCTCGGTGCTGCGCGTGGTGCGTGCGCGCATGCGCGTGCGCAGCTATGCGAGTGCGCGTGCAGGGTGTGGGCTGGGCGGGCGGGAGCGTGTGCTGGGCGGACTGAGGGGGGGGGACGCGCAGTGCGCATGCCGAGCGTGTGCTGGGCGGGCGGGGAGGGAGGCGCACGGTGTGTGCGTGTTGTTTGTTCCACGTATGCCGGGCGTGCACGAGCTAAGTTTCATGGCACGTGTGCGAGTTGCGTGTTGATTTGTGTGTCGTGTCGCGTCTTATGCGTGCGGTGGCTTGCTCTATACGTTGCGCGCTGCGATGTGTACTGTATGCGTGTGGGTATGCGTGTTACGTGCTCTTCTGGGGGGGGCCTTATTGGTAGTTATTGTGGGAGGCGCGCGCTGCGTGTGTCTGCATGTCTGTGACTGTTTGTGTGTGTGTCGGTGTGTGTGTGCATCTATGTGTGCCTGTGTATGTGCCTGTGTGTGAGTGTTTCTTGGGCGCACACACACACACACACACACACACACACACGTCGGCGATGGAACACACACACACACACACACACACAACAGGACTCGCCAAACTCAGCCCCACATCTCTACCCAATAAGGAGCCACCTGCCGTGCCCGGAACCTCTGGCCACATCCAGGGGGTCTGGCTCATCGGAGGAGGAAGACGGGGAGAGAAGGGGCGGTCCGGGCGGAGGCGGAGAGACAACTCCGATCTGGCGCGCGTGATCGGGTCCGGTCCTCTTCGTCTGAGAGGACTCGGCGGGGCGGCGGGGCCGCGGCAATGCGCTTCCTCGTGCCTTGTGACGAGGCGCGAGACAAGGGGCAGAGCACGGTGGACATATACGGTAAGAGTCTGGCTGTCCGACATCTGGGGGCACATTCTTCGACGATCCTCGAGGGTCCCCGGGTGCCCCCCAGCTTCCGCGGCTCCCTGGGGCCGTCGGGGGGGGAGAAAATTCTGCGGGGCGCACGCTTGCACCGGATGCGACGGCAGGGGCGAATACCCCAGGGGGGAGCACCACGTGTAGCCCGGGGCGCCGAAGGTCCATGCCTCAGGCGGGGCTACCAGGCGAACGCGTTCCATGCCCTCCCCTGGGCTCTCTTCTCCCCTCCGACGGCAGGCCGACTCCTTATCCGACGTGCCCTCTGTGCTCGAACGCCCTGGGACGCACTGCTGCCGGCGCGCCCCCGGGCGGCCCCCGCTACCACGTGGCCAGCCACACGAGCGCGCCCGTGAAAGCCGCGGAGGCGCCAACCGGCACCAGCATGGCCGAGAGGCCGGTCGGCCTGTCGGCTTCGCCAGCGGAGGCTCCGAACGGCGAGGCCGGCAGCGACACGAGCGACAGTTCGGTGGCCATTCACGGGAGCCTCCCATACCATCTTGACGGCTCTTGCGAATCGACGCAACAACGACGCGAATCGACGCTACAGCGATGCTACACCGACGCTAATCGAAGCTCAATCGGCGCTACCTCATCGATTGCCAAACGCTAGTCGATGCCAGTGCGCTCGATAGACGGAACTACGCGGGTATATTGGAGCTTGGGAGGTGAGATCGAAGTGGAAAGGAGAGCCCCCCTCCTGGAAATCGGTTTCGGTTTCGGCTTCGGGTTCGCGTCGTGCGTGCGAATCAAACCTGCGTGGACGGGAGAGAGAAATGACCCCGCTGTTGCTAGGTCGGAACAAGTCAACTGTCCGAACCTGCCCGGTGTGCGGGCAGTGGCCGGGTTGTCCCGCCGTGGTGTCCCGTCGCTGTCCCGTCGGTATCCCGTTGTTGTCCCGTCGCTGTCCCGTCGGTGTCCCGTCAGCGTTCCGTCGGTGTCCCGTCGCTGTCCTGTCGCTGTCCTGTGTCGGTGTCCCGTCGGTGTTCCGTCGGTGTCCCGTAGTGAGATCGCTGGCGAGGTCGATGGTGATACCGATAGTGATGTCGAGAGCGACATCGATCGCAAGGCCAATAGTGTGATCGATGGCAAGATCGATCGTGTTTGTCTTTATCCTGTCCCCGCTGGGTTCTGTTCGCTGGATGCTGAAAGGCGGTCGGCGCGCGCGCCGAGCAGCACGAGCCAGAATCGTGGCGCGGGGGCGGCGGCACTGAAGGAAGGGAGCCCCCGCCTGCCGCGAGGGGTGCCAGGCGCTCGCTGCGGCGGCGCTCCCCGGCCGACGGGCCGCCGCCCTCGCAGACTTGACGGGCGAGAGAAGAGGCCGGGCTTCGCTCCGCGCTCGGGCAAGCTCGGGGCGCCCCCGAAGGGGCGACTCGCAGACGGGCCTCGGGCGCCAGCTTGGGAGCGGCAGGGCGGCCCAGGCGTCGCGCACCGAGGGGGCGCAAGTCAAGGCATGCGCGCAGGCAGCGCGCTTGAAAGCAGGCTGACGGGCTGGCCAGCGGGGAACCAATGGTATCTCACTGCGCCTCGATACACACGCATAGTCCTCCCCATCCACTCCCGAAAGAGAAGAGCTTTGAGGGGAGGACACTTGGAGTAGTGGCTGAGCGAGTCTGCGTCATCGCCGTCGGGGCCGCCGCATCCGAACACACACACCCCGCTCGCGCAGACAGATCGAACCCGTCAAAATGCGCAGAGGACAATCCCGATGTACATAGATGCGGCCGGGCACACTCGCCGAATCGTCTCAATATGCTCAGGGCAAACTTCAAGGCAAAAACGGCGCGCGCGCTGCAGGAAGGTGCCCCGAGCTGACCCAGACCGCTGGATCGACTTAAAGTGCATGTACAACTTGTTTGGGAGCTCAGAAGTTCCAGCGCCGAGGCCAGTCGAGAACCCTTGAAACCAGCCGCGAGATTTAGGCACGCAGCCCCAGAAGATTGCGTTCATGCCAACCGCAGTGCCAGCCGTAGGGGATGTGCTGGAGGTCACCACGAGCCTGATCGAGGTCCTCCAGAACACCATGCAGCCGACCAGAGCACGAGCGGTACCTGCTCGCGGCGGACTGCGCGACAGCGACGAGGTTAACGAAATCCGTGCGCAAGCCAATCGCTTTGAGCTGAATCGCAATGTTGTAAGTGATGACGTTCCCAGGCCCAGATGCAAGCCGCGCGACGCACTCACGGAACTGGCGGTTGAGCGCGGCACCGGGCGGGCACAGCTGCAGACGGAAGAGAAGCTTCGAGACGCACATCACGCGGACAGCCATCGCCGACTGCGCAGCGCCTAGCACGAACTGCCGCGTCTGGCGCACCCTGGAAAAGAAATCCGGAATACCCGCGGGCCAGACTTCGGGGGCCGCGCTCGGCCCACTGGGGAACCCCATGTAGACGGCCCACAAGGCAACCTGCAGGCGACAGAAAGGGGGCACCAAACGTCACCAACACCGAGGTAAGACGGCCAACACCAGGTGCCGCAGCATAATGCGATCTGGCATTTCTCGAAATCCAGGCGAAGGTTCGCGACGGCCTCGAGCTCCGCCAAAACCGATGGAATGGGCCAATGCGAGCGAGCACGCTCACCACACCAGGGCAGAAGTCATGAGCATCGGCCAAGGATAAACTGATATTCGCGGCGCGCTGGAGCCTCATCCAGGCAAGTAACGGGCCCGTTGCAAGCGCGCAGAGGAACGACGAAGCAGGGCGCCCACGCCTGACACCCGATTCGAATGGGCTGGAAACGTTGACCCCCGCAGCGACGATACCAGCATTGGAAGCGCACGCCGCGGCGCGCAGCACCAAACAGACCCAGCCGCGCGCTGGGCTCGGGGACGCGGATGCGAAGTCGGCGAGCAAAAGGGCAGAGTGCTTTTCGCCATTCATGAACCTCCTCGCCCCCCCCAAGCCTCTGCCCTGACAACGATCTCAATCATGCCCCCCCCCCCCGCGCACTTCCGCCCCGCGCCAGCGAGTGGGGCCGCGCTCGCAGCGATGGGCGCGACGCACAGCCCCCCACACTTAGCGGGCGAGCGGCGCTAGTTTCACGGGCGAAGGCCTGGCCAGGAGCGTCGAGGGGGGCCCGCGCCCTCGGGGGGGAACGCCCCCAAAAAAACTGCACGCCATGTCTTCGGGGAGCAGGTGGAAGTTCCGTCGAAAAGGGCAAGGTAGCAAGAGCAGCGCACCCGCGATGCACGCGGATGTTTCAAACGAAGTCACGCCGGCAGGGTTACTCCAGACGCCGCTCCTGACTAAGAGGGCCATCGAGGGCACGCCGCCGGGAAGAGGAGCCCACGCCGGGGGCGGCGACCGCCGAGAAGCCGAGCGGATTCTTCGGGGGAGCCAGTAGGGGGCCCATCAGAGGCCTCGACCGCGCCCAGGACCGCGCGCCTGCGAAATTCTTGCCGGGGGAGAATACGACGGCGGAGGCGAGCAGCCATAGAGCGTTTGACATCATCTGCAATGCGCGAGGATGGACCCACCCCCGCTCCACCGCATGCAGGACACGGCGGCGCAGACAAAAAGACGCGCCGAGAGAGAGAGAACCACGGACATGCACGCACGTAAGGCGGGCGTCGGAGCGAGGGCGGGGGCGCGGGCTGCGCCCGAAGGCGAGCTGGACTCCGGCGGCGTCGCCAGTCTGAACGGCGAGAAGTGCAGCGAGCGCCCAGCAGCGCTGCCCCTGCACGCTGATGGCAGGCCGGCGGCGAAGGGCCCAGCGCGCCCTCCTCCCCGCCTCAATGAAAAGGTCTTGGCAATCGAGAGTTCGGCCCAGACATCCCATCCCCCAGGCATCTTAGTCAACGACTCCTCGAGGGCCTGACCAAACTCGGGCATTCCATCAACCCAAGGGGAGATACAGGGGCGCCCACGGTCGGGGCGAAACCGTTCAAAAACAGCACGAACAGGAATATGATCACTCGGCATCGCGGACTTCACTTCAGGGCAAAGGTCGACGTCGAAATAAAGTAATCCCTGATCAGGGCGGACGGCAATGATGTAAAATTACTGTCTACACGCGAGGGGCTGTCAACCACCCTGCCTCTTCTTCACCTTCGGGCGTCGAGGTCTTGAAACAGCTCCGTGAGAAGGGGGAAGAGGCGACGGAAGCAGCGCGATTGCGCGGCACCTCCAGCAGTGAAACCACTCCCGCCCCCACGGAGTCCCCCCTCCTCCTCCAGCGCGAAGTTCCAGTCGCCCAAGAATAAAGCGCGCGCCTCGAATTCTTCACCACCAAGCTGGCGACGCTTCAAAAAAACACGTTCAGTGATCCAGAGAAGAAACCCATAGAGTCAGAGGTGTTGGGAAGGTGGAGATTGCAGACAATCACGTCGCCCAGGGGCCCGCGGAGCATACTCCTCACAACCACCCCCGCAACCAGAGGGGCATGCTCGACGGCGGGAGGCAAGCTCCGCAGAGATGGCGGTGACGACGCCGCCGTCACGCACAGAGTCAGCGAAACAGGAATACCCGAACTCGTGTCCAGGAAGCTACGGCTGGAGCTCTGCGATATTACCCACGTGCCGGTGTGCTCCTTGTGCTGCGATAGCGTCGTATGTATTGGATGCTGTCATGCGCTGCGCATACCTCGATCTGGCCCGCCACAAATCGGTCTTGACCGTCGCGAAGAGGGCGTCGGCGTCCCAGGCGCAACCGGACAAGGAGCGGGGGGGGAGGACAAAAAGGGCGACAAGACGGTGAGGGGGGTACCTATTCTGTAGAGCAGTAAGCCTCAGCGTGAAAAGGGGCGTTTCAAAAGGACCGCACCTGCCTGCTCTACCGATGGAATGCGCTCTTGAATGCACAGTTTCGGCGGTGGGCAAACCTTCTTTTAGTAAACCTCCTTTTTGAAAAAACGGCCTGGGACCGAAACCAACGGACCTGGAGCCGCAAAAATGACGGCCGCGACGCCCACTCGAGAACCGAAAACGGCCAATTCGCTAATCGACGTGCAATGGTCACAAGCCTGCACTTTGACCGCGGCTACTGGGTCGCGCGGGCCACAAAGGATGTAGGCCGAGACCCCAAGCCCTGAGCTCCCGACCTCGAGGCCCTTGGGGGGGACTAACTCACTGAGACGGACACGGACGCGGCCCAAAGATAAAAACAGCTGGCGGACACTGAAGTCGACGTCTCGACGGGGGACGCAGGGTGAAGGGCGCCGTTGAGTGGAGGGGGTCAAGAGTGCTCCCGGTGCCGCCACACCTGGAGCAGATGTCTAAAAAGGAACTAGCAGCATTCGCATTTTCGAACATCGACATGACTTTCTTCGAGAGATCGAAAGCACGGAGAAAGATTCTCGGCGAATCAGCCGCGCAGGCAAAACCGGAAACACACGCAGAGCCTACATCAATCAGATCCTTGAATAGCCGCGGACGCGGGAAGCCCAGCAATAGGAGCTTGCACGTGTCGTGCTGCTGCTCCTCGATGCCAACTGTGGTGCGGCGGGAGCCTCCACTCGAAGAAGAGCCCGCGACCGATGCTGAGGATGGCGGCGTAGGAGGAGAGGCAAGGGCACAAATCTTGGTTTCGGCCATCCTCTGCCGATCGGCGAAGTCTTGAAACTGGGTTTCAATATCGGCGCACTTACCTGCAAGAACGGGGGGAGGCTGTCCATCGATCTCCATGCCCTGCGAGGGGGAGATGGCGGGCGCCTGAAACTGGGAGTGGATCGCCGAGATCTGGGACGAACGTACACAGCGGCGGCGACAGCAGCGACGATGGACACCTGGCTCCCAGCCTCGATGATGACACTCCTCTCGTGTATTGAACGAACGTTTCTGTCATGCACTTCCATGGTCGCGCGCATCGCCGAGACCTCCTGCTCGAAGCTCTGCTCGAATGTGACCAACTTGTTGTTGGGGTCTCTGACGATCTGGATGATCTCGGCCATCCAAAAGAGTGCACGGGCGGGCGGCGGCGAGCACACACGACCACTGCGGCTGCGGCTGTCGCCGTCGTCGCTGCTGTCGACACGGTGAGCAGGGACCCGCTGGCGATGCGCCGATGCTGGGCTCGGATGCGTGAAGGACTGCTCGAGCTCCTCGCTGCAAGGCGGCCAGGCTTCTTCCCAGCAGCGCGAGGACCCATCAGCGCGGACTGTCTAGGGCAGACTGGAGTGGTGCGAGGAATGGTGAGAAGCAAGTGAGGCAAAATACCAAAACGAAGCGTGCTTTGGCGCACGGCAAGGGACACAGGCCTGACCTCGAATGGGACGCTTTGGGCCATCCCTCGGCAGCGTCCAAGTTCGAAGCGCCAGGGACGCACGTTTCGAACTTGAGCCAAATGGCTACGGATGAAATCGATAGTGAGATTGATAGTGAGATCGATAGCGAGAACGATTGAGTGAGACGTTGGCTCCTCCCCCCGAACCTCCTTATCACCCGAAGGGTGGTCGTATAGGTAAGGCTCCATGATTTGCTACCGAACGACAGGTGGGCGCCCCGCAGGATCGCTCCGAGATCTCCCCGCCTCAGCGCGCTGGTCTCCAGCTGCAGCTCGTCGCGGAGTCGGCTGAAGAGCCTCGAGGGGGGCAGGGGAACCTCTGCCGCGTTGCTGGCCTGCGTGGCCGGCGCGGCCGCCGGTGTCAGCTGCAGCTTCACCAGCACCTCTGGGCCCAAGCGCTCCCCGCGGTCGCCAGAGACGTTCGCCCCGTCAATCTGCTGGTACCGGCCGTGCAGGCCGATCAGGAGCAGGCGGCTCCTGTCCACCCGGGCGGCCGCGCAGAGGGCCCCGTGGAGCTTGCCCAGGAAGCCCGCCAGGGAGCCGTGGGAGCCGCTTCGGATCTCCTCCAGAATTGCCCCTGGCATGTGCAGCTCCGCGAGCAGGCCGAAACGGTCGTACAGCTTGGCAGGGTCGACGCCAGGGATGCCGCTGCCGCCGAGGTCACCAAAGCCTTCCAGAGGGATGCTCCTCTGCCACGAGTCTGGGTCCGAGCCGTTCGCCGAGCTGCTGGCCATGCTGCTGGCAGACGGGCTCAGTTCCGCCGGGGACGCCGACTCCGCGAGCACAACATCGGACCCCTTCTGTAGAGGAACGAAAAGCGGCAGAAGCACAAACTTTTCGGAAGTCCGCGCGGACTTTTTGGATCGGCGCTGGACCCCCCTCCCTCGCGCGCGGGGCGCCCCATGGGGCAGCGCTGGAGGAACCGCCAGGAGGGCCCAGCGCCGATCCAGGAAATCCGCGCGGACCTCCGAGAAGTATGTGTGTGTGCCATTCTTTGTTCCTCAAGCCTGGGACGCCCCCTCCGCGGGCACACCGTCGGCCCGCTCCTTGGTGATGTTCCTGGCTCGGCTGCGCGCAGGAGTGACCCCAGGCAGGAGTGGCCCGCGGGGCGCGACGTTCGGGGGCCGCCGTGAGGCCGCACCGGAGCGCGCAAGTCGCCACTATCGCAGCGCATCCAGCACGCTGGGGGCCCCACCCACTGTGCCGACACCAAGGCCCACTCTGGGGCGACAGGTCTCTCTTACGCGTTGCCGGCTCTTGGATACGTGTGTCGGGGATGGACAGACCCCCCTTTAGTACAACGTGGTTTAGTGAAGACGACCTGAGGCCCAAACCTGGCGGGCGCAAGCCTGGAAAATAACGGCCACGGCGCCCTCTCGAGATCCGCAAACGGACAATTCTCTAGTCGACGTGTCACTGTTGGGGGCTCTGTCCACCCCCGAGTGCGTTGCTCCCCCGTGGCCGGTCGCCCCCGTCGTCGCCTCCAACCCCCTCAGGGTTTTCGGGCCATGCACAGGCTCGGCTCTCTGGCGGCCGATCGGGACGCTCCGGGCACGCCCCCGTCGTCGCCCTCGGCGAGGCGCAGCCGCCTGGAAGCGCACCCCGGGACCGGAGGAAAGCCGCGGAGGACCGACGGCGCTTCCCGAAGACCTCGCACCTCGAGCGCGTGAGGTTCCTGGCCAGCTGCACCAGGCTCTGCTCGCGCAGGTCCGGCGCCCGCGGCCCCGCCGCGGCGGGCAGGCCTCCGCCGCGGCGCTCCAGGGGCAGCGGCGCCGCCTGCGGCAGCGGGGCCTCGAGGAGCGCCGCCAGCAGCAGCCCGCAGAGGACGGCCGGAGCCCCGCGCCCCATCGCTTCTGGACTGGGAGGGGCCCGATGCATACACCACGTCTCGGCTACACGTAGGAGTGACCCTGGGTAAGAGTGACCTTTGGTGCGCGGCTCTTGGGGGGCTGCGGGGGGACCAAACACAGGCGCGGAAAGCGCTCCTATCGCACCGCGTTCGGCGATCGGGGAGCCCCATTGTGCCCGCACCAAAGGTCTAGTCGAACGTCGGCTGGTCGGCCCAGGACCTCGATGTGAAGGCGTCCAACGCTGCCCAGCCCGTGGAACGCCGAAGCGTCTGTATAGGCCTCCTAGATGTGGTCCGAAACTGGTGGGGTCGGAGGAACGCGCCGCATCGCTGATACATCGCAGACGCATCGTTGACGCATCGGCGACGCCGTCGATGCGTCAGAGACAGCGGCGTGGAGAAAAGCGGGCTCCACATCGAGCCGCATCGGCGATGCGGAGCGATCCTCCAACCCCATCTACTCGGACCCCATTTGGCAGGCCTGGAGCGTCGGCGCCACAGCGGCCCAACCTGTGGGACGCTGGAGCGTCCACGCACCGAACTCCTTGGCCGAACTCCTTGGCTCCATCGTCGACCACGCGCCGTGGTGTCTGCATCGCGCCCTTTCGATGGGCGCGTTGGACAGCTACCGGCCGCCCATCTGCCGCGGGGCTGGGCGACAGAAAGACGGGGTGTGGTGGCGAAGGCCGGGCGCTCTGCACCTCGAAGGTCCTTTTCCCTTGGGCCAACGGCTGCAGAAGACGACGACGACGCCGACGACGGGCCATGGACGACGGCCGGACGACGACGACGACGACGACGACGACAACGACGACATCGACGTCATCGTCATCGTCATCATCGTCATCATCATCATCATCATCATCATCATCATCATCATCATCATCATCATCATCATCATCATCATCATCATCATCATCATCATCAACATCACCATCGCCATAATCATATCTCAACACTCGGAAAGGTGACACCAGGGACCTAGCGGACAGAGATATCGGTGTGGAAGAGGTAGTGTGAGAAGAAGGGCTGGCAAGACTCGACAGCTATTCAAAGGACAGGGTGGCCAGCTGTTTGGCGAAGTCGGCCATCTGTAAGCACGCCGGGCTGCCGCCTCCTCCAGTCCTAAGCTTTTTCCCTGTCTGGGTACCCATGTCCTCGAGTCTCCAGCGCAGCCACTCCTCGGAATAGGACTGCCACTCCTCGAGCTGCAGGGCATATCGGTGCCAGTCGGGCGTGTCGAAAAGCTGGTAAACCAGCTCTTCCCACCGCCATGCATTGAAGTTCCTCTGGTGTCCCTGGGACCCAATGATGCTCTCAAGGTGTTCCACTTTTGACATTATGATAAAAGAAAGCATTTAGAACCAAACGCCGTGTGTCATAGGAGCTCACGCGCACCAGGTGGCCTGCCCGAGCCTGGTTAAGCAGCAAAGCGCAGTGGCCCCAAGGACGAGGCCCGTGATCCAAGAGGGTTTTTGGAACGCGACGGTGGACACTGTTCATGCATTCGGAAATCCCCTCCTGGCCATGCATGGAGAGCTCGGGCATGCATCTTATCATTCTACACTGGGTGGCCCTGATTTGGCCCAGATGGTGGCGGGTGAAAAGGAGGGAACCGAAACAATGGAATGCTGCTGCCCGTGCCGTCCTGTCGAGCAGTGCCAGCGCACAAAGCGATTCACGATTCTTGGCGAAGGTCGACTACGCGCGGGAGAGGCCCATCTGCACAGCGGACCTTGCGCTGCCGTCAAAGGAAACATGGGCGCCCAACATCTTGATACCTGTGCTTCGGATACCTTCGGGGAGTTGTGTTTTCACCTGGCTGGTGTTAGGCGCCGCGGTGATCCAATAGCACTCGTCGTACAGCGTACTTACTGATGATGTCGCGCCATGTCGTCATCATTTGAGTCAACATGGCCACTGAGGTAGCGCAGACAAAGTACTTGTCAGCAAACAGAAGAAGGTTTGGGCAATCCACGTTGAGCTCCTGCCTCCTTCGCATGTTCTGTCTCATGATCTTCAAGTCCCCCTCCTGCAATGGGTATCCACACACCCCGATGCGCATCTAGCTTCAAAAAACCGCGCACAGCATCGTCAGCGCAAAGGAGAACAGAAACGGGGCCTCAGGGTCTCCCTGCAGCAACGAACGGGTTTTAGGCACAGCTCGTGTCGCAGGCAGTCCCGGTAAGATAGCTCGGGGGCGCCCCCGCGAATCTCTCGAAGCCAGGCAGCGGCGATGATCTACGGACCCCCCTCCTGCGATGGTTTCTGATAATCTTCCTACTGGGGCGTGGTCGTAGGCTTTGTGGAAATCACCTATCCCCCAGTCAAAATGCCCCCCTGATACTCCTCCGCTTTTCTATCAAAAATATCGTTGTCGCTACGACCTCGCGGGCCTGGAAGTCCCTGCGGAACACGAACTGAGCAGGTGAGAGTTCGTAGTCGCGAACTCGAATAGAGCCCCCACGCACATCGAAAACAATGTCAGGACGCAAGAGAGGAGAGCGATCGGTCGGAAGTCCTTGGCCCGACAGGCTCCCCAGAAATTGGCTACGAGCGTTACTTGGCGCCGTGCAAGAATACGGTCACTCTGCTCACTGTGATAATTAATGGTGCGCAGCAAGAACAGCCCGTTCAGCAAATTAAGCGCGTCGTTACTACGGCGTTGACTCATCTCCCCTACCACGCAATAGTCTGTCGAGCATGACTTGCCTGGATTCACCCCAGACAGACAGGAGCGGAGAAATGCAACATTCAACTTGCGCGGGAATTTCGCCGCGTCCTCCCGTGACCAATGCTGCTACGCCTATGGCGGGGGTTGGTCGTCTCTGACACCGTCATTGAAAAGGGCCTCTTCAAACGTCGCCACCTCCCCCTTCATCTCGTCAACGTTCGTGGGAAGACAAAAAGCCGAAACGGGCACCGAGAAAATTGCTGTCTTCATAAAAGTTGGACTTCCGATTGGGCCAACGCGAGCCCGTCCTGGCCTTCGGAATCGCGGGGAGGGGGGAAAGGGAAACATCGCGCAGCGCGCAGGAGGGAAGGCAGGAAACAATAAGTGCAGACGAGAGGCGAAGGTGGCGGGCGTTCTCGGAAGAGGGGGGGCCAGAGGGGAAGGATGCGGCTTCCTCCATGACCCAAGCCTCCCACTCCAGCGCCGCCTTCCTCCGCGCTACCCCCTGCGCGTTGGGCCCCCCTCCCTGTCTCTTCCCCCTCCTCCCACCCGCCCCATGCCCGCCCCTAATCGCATCCCTGACACTCTGCAAGCCTGAGGCCGGCACCCGACGATTCCGATTCCATCGCCTACCCCCCGGGCCCTTCAATTGAAAAATACAAATGATACGCGAATGCGTGAGTCCTGCATGATTCGCCAGGAAGTCTCGGGCGAGAGCGCGATTCCTAAGTAAATGATGAGGAAGTCCCAAGCGAGAGCGCGATTCCTGAATGGCGAGAGCGTGGCGCCTGAATAAATTCTGAAGACGTCACAAGCGAGAGCGCGATTCTTGTATCAAGTGCAAGGAAGTCCCTAGCGAGAGCGCGATTCCTCAATATCTTGCGAAGAAGTATCATGCGGGAGCCGCTGTTGTTGTAAACCGGGGGCTAGGGGCGCAGTTTGAGGAGGAAGACTCTGTTAAAAAACAGGGTGCGAGCCCCAAGAGGGGCCCTTCAATTGAAAAAACACATTTGTCACCAGAGGGGGGGATCAACAATAATTACTCTTCTGTAATGAAAATTCAACCATAACAACAACAACAACAACAACAACAACAACAATCACTTTACCCGAACGCTCAGTGTTCTCACCAGTGCCAGGGTTTTCATGCGACGCCAGCCAATACCCCCACTTTGTGGGGGGGCAGTGCAAGCTCTACCAAATATCCACACGACTCTTCGCCACCACCCACACCCAGCTTCCCGCCCTATGACGTTCGGACACTTCACTTCGTGGCCTGCGGACGACCGTGGCTACTACACTGGCGTGGAGTACACACCCACAGAAGTTGTTAAGCCTACGCGCGCCACAGAAATTTTAAGCCTTGTTAACCACGGAAGTGTGTTAATGCCGGTGCTAAAATTCTTAAGAAGCCCAATGGTTTTTGGAGATTTCGGCGTGCGCGCGCGAAGAAAAAACGAATGTGTCCCGCATGGTATTATTTGACAGGGATGATGGCCCTGGCAGGTGCGCAACCGTTGTCGCAGAAGTTCGAAAAAGTTGCTCGCAAAAGCCCGTTTGACAGAAATGTTTAAAAAGTGTTGGGTTTCCTACGAATCCGCAAGAGCGCGCGGGATGAGATTTTGACATTTTTTTGTTGAAAAACCATTGGTTTTTTGATGTTTTTATGTTAAAATCGCTGCGAACACTAAGGTTTTGGAAGGATTTCGTCTTGCGCGCGCGAATGTCCACTTTACCTTATTTTTTGCAAGGGATTCTTGAAATTTGATTATATTAGAACAAGAAATGTCATTTTATAGTGTTTTTTGCAAGGGAAAGCGGGGGGGAACAAAACAACCGGATCTTGATCACATCGAATTACCTGAGGCTTCCTCACGAAAATGATGAAAATGTAGCTGCGGCCTAGGCGGCGCAGGGGGGCCGTGCACCAGGGGCCCCAACAATAATTATTCTTTAGAATTAATAATGTTCAACAACAACAACAACAACCACAACCACAACCACAACCACAACCACAACCACAACCACAACCACAACCACAACAATTTGTAAGACTGCTCGCTCGCATCTGTTCGCGTGCAGATCAACACGTATCTCCCAAATAATCGACACCGGCCCTCTTTGTCTTCGATCGTACCCCCTTGGGGGTACTTTTTCTGTGCCTGCCACGTGTATTTGGTGCACCCCCTAAAACAAGGGAAGCCGTTCTGCGCTCAAGCTGAGTTTTGCAGGCGCGTATCTTCAGAGCGGCTCGCGTCTGCGGGCCAAAGTGTCTCGGTGGGAGGCCCTATCCTCCCAAGCTTTTCCACGATTTCTCACAAGCAGCTGCGATGGGGTATCAGTGGGCATCAGGGCGTTGGTCAGCGCATAGTCCTCCTTGGCGTGGTGATCAGCCTGCTGGTGTGCCTCCTGGTCCTCAGCTTCCCCTTCCTCTGCAGCCTGGAGCGCAACTCTGGCCAGGGCCAGCTGCCGCGCACCAGCCATCAGGAGGTGGAGGCCAGAGATGGGCATGCACCAAGTGCCCATGCCGTCGCAACGCTGCTACCGCCGCTTTCTGCAAGCACTGCAAGGCCCCGCGCGAGTACTACCCGTCGGCCCCTGGCTGGCAATATGGTGCTCCTGGGTCTGCTCAACCACCTGGCTTCTTCGGCTTGCCTCGTCAGGCCCCTGTGTTTCCTGGTGGTCGAGCCCCTGCTCCACCTGATGGTCCCCAAGCCGAGCCCCTACCCGATGCTGGTGGCATGGATGACAAGGAGCTCGAGGTCTTGGTGGCCAGCCTTGGTAAGGCAGGCGATGCAGTCGGCGCAAAGAAGTTTCAGGCTATTCTGGACGCGAGGAGGGCACCTGTGCTTGAGGTGCCAGTGGAACGCAAAGTCAATCAAGCCTTCCACACCCTTCGCGCCGCTGAACAACGCCTACAGAAGAACGTCACGCTCTTTACCAACCTGGAGCAGTCTTTGGAGGCGCAGCGCAAGCTTGTGGTCGTGGCCAACGACGAGTACAAGCAGGCTGAACAGGAGCACCAGCGTTTGGTTGCGGAGCTGGCCAAGAAGTCGGGGCCGAAGGCGGGACCTCCGCCCAAGCCTCAGGTCACGGTCAAAGACATTATGGACGGCAAGACACACGAGCTTATCACGCTCGGCGATATGTTCTCTTTCGGTGATGACGAGTACGAGCTTTCCACGGAAGATAAGCAGGCAGCAGACTCCTTGGTCGAGCAGCTCAATTCTGGCCTCAAGGAGGCCACCACGAAGGTCTTCACAGAGGCGGCGGCTGCGGTGGAGAGAGCAAAAGCTGATCATCAGGCGCTGCTGGAACGTCTGGCAGGGAAGCGTCGTCGTCGCGATGAGCCTGCAGGTGGACCTGCCCAGGCACCTCCTCATCAGCCAGGTGACGCCGCGGCCCCGCCGCCTGCCGCCGCTGCCTCTGAGGGAGGGGGAGCGGGCGGTACGGGTGGGGGGAACGGGGCTCCATCAGCTGACAGCTCGTCGGCCACTTTGCGTGCTGCCGCCAGTATTGTGGCTGGTGGTTCCAGCACTGGCAAACAGAGTTCCTAGCAGGGTTGAGGCCGAAGCCTCACAGTATCACGTACACCCGATTCTGCCCCCCCCCCGCCTCGGAGGGGGACTCTCCGATTGCTGCAATCCGATGCGTTTCGTTTCTTTTTTCTTTTTGCAGGGGACGGCTCTGACAGGGCCTGGCAAGGCAGATCCGTCCTGAGAGGCGGTGGCGACGAGGACCAGTCACCCGAGGCCTCAGTCCCCTCGCCAGCCTCCCCTCTTTCGAGTATCTGGGCCTCCGCCGATCGCTCGCTGTTTATCTCTTTGGCTGACGCCATCTCAGCTCGGCCTCCTTTGGAGATTGTGAGGCAAGAGCGAGTGAAGTCTTGCTCGAGTGGCCCTACCTGTCTCAAGCGTGGTCACGCGATTCAGGCCAGAGTTGCTCAGATCACTTCTCTGCCTGGACCTCGGGACCCTGTTTATGTGAAGCCCTTCGTTGCCCAGGATACCCCTCCTCACGTTGATGCGGTCGCCTTATCTTTTGAGACGTGCAACGTGTCGGGGTGGAAATCCTCAGGCAAGTCTTGGCTCTCCAGATCCCAGGCCCATATAGTAGTGTTGCAAGAGCACCATTTAGCCTCTCAGGAGGACATCCTCCAAGCCTCTGCCTGGGCCCTTCGAGCGGGGTGGAAAAGTTTGTGGGAGCCTGCCTTGGAGTCTGAGTCAGGAGGTACGTCTGGAGGGGTTGCTATCCTTTGTCGCAGTTGGCTGGGCCTCCATCGTCTCCCTGACGTCTCCAAGTTGTTGCACCGCGTGATGGGCGCGGCCGTTCAGATTCCTGGGGGTTTGGAGGTCTCGGTTTTCTCGGTTTACATGCAGGACGGTAAGAAGCTGGAAGAGCCCAACAGCACGCTCTTAGCCGACCTCGGGGCGGCAGTCTCATCATGTGGATCATCTTGGCTGATTGGCGGCGACTTTAATTTCCACCCGGCCTTGCTGCAAGAGTCAGGATTTGACGTTCGCTCTGAAGGACGGGTAGTTTTTCCTGATGTCGTGGGGACCTGTACGACGACGGGGGGTTTACGTTTAAGCGATTTCTTCGTGTGCAGTCGAGGCCTTAGTTCGGCTATTCGGGGGGGTTCGATGATCTCCGAGTCCGACCTCTCTCCTCACTCGCCCGTTCGGCTTACCCTTTTCCCTCAGATCGGACGGCTGCGTTCGCTCGCGTTCAGGAAGCCTCCTAGGATCCCTGTCGAGAAGATGGTGGGTCCGCAGCTGGCTCCCCCCGATCTGGCGAGCCTTCTTGCCAAGCTTCAGAGCGGTGTCGACACCGCTCGATCTGGCGATGGGTTGCGCACGCAGGAGATTTTAGACCAGCGTTATGGGGAATGGGCCGATGCGGCCGAAGTCGAACTCACTCGTGTCACTGGGGTCGACCTCCCGCGGATGGGCCTTCGGGGCCAGCCCCCCAAATTGGTGTGGCGTTCGGTTATGGATCAGGACGTTCGCAACCCTCGTAACCCGTCCCTTTTCGCCACCAGATGGCTTTGGCAGCGTTTTCAGGTGCTTGTCGGTCTGCTCAGTCAGGGAGCGCCGCTTGAGGCGGCCACACAGCCTCTCCTCCAGCCTTCGGCGTCTATCTCGAGCGCTCTGGTGGAGCGCGCGTTGCTGCTCCGCGACGCTCAAGCCTTCGCTGCGAAGGCCGAGTTGTCCCCGAGCACGGTGGACATGGAGGTGACGCAAGTTTTAAAAGATCGTATCCGTGGTGCCCTGGACCAGACCATCCATGAAACTCGCTCGGCCTCCCAGGCGTCCTGGAAGCAGTGGGTTTTGGAAGGGTTCAACAAAGTAAGCGCGTGGGGAGACTCGCTCGCACGGTCGGACGCAAGGCTCGAAATGTCTGGTGCTCTGGGGTCCTTCCTGCTGCCACTTACGGCGCCGAAATCTCAGGGATTTCCGACGGGGAACTTTTGGCTTTAAGACGGTCCTTTGCCAGTACTATCAAGCCGAGTGCGGGTGACCGCTCGCTTTCGATTCTTCTGCATCTGGAAAAGGACCCCACCTGGGCGGTTCAGATTGCTCCGATATGTAGGTGGCATAAGGAACTCTGGCACGCCCATTTGTCCTCTCACCCCTCGGTTTTGAGTTTTGCTGAAATGAGAGAAGCGTGGGGGTCGGTTTTTGGTTTGGAGTCCAAGTCTTGGAGATCTGTTTCAGGTCCAATCTCAGCCATGAGGAAAAGTCTCGAGAGGATCAGTTGGCAGATGCCCAACTTCGCCACGCTGATCGACGATCGCGGCGTGGAGTTGCCGTTGCTGTGCCTGTCGCCTGCTCTCGTGCGCCATCTCGCCATGGAGGCGGTTTTCAGACAGCTGGAGTGGATGATTGGAGGTAAGCTTTCTCTCCCCGGTCGGGGCTGCCTCGATGTCGTCCATGAAGCTCTAGCTACCAAACGTTTTTCTCCGCTTGAAAAGGGCATTATCCGAGCCTGGAGCACGGGTGCGGTGTGGACTCGCATCTACGCCAGGTCCAAAGGGTACGAGTTCCCAGAGTTTTGTGAGTTGTGTGGGAAGGCTCGTGACACTTTGTACCACAGGTTATGGGTTTGTCCTTGTTTGGACGCCAAACGTCGTGAAGCTGTGGGGGATGAGATCGTCGACGGGGTGACGGACTTCGTTTCGCAGGGAAGACATCGCTTGACTCTGGTTACCCGAGGCATCCTGGCTCATCCTGGTGACGAACACCCCCCCCCGCTCGAAGAGGGTTCCTGGGACGTCTCGTGGCGTGGGGACCCGCCTTCAGACAATGTTTTCAGCCTCCAGGGGAAAGTTTTTGTTGACGGTTCCTGCTCTCGGCACGTTATAAAAGAGCTGAATCGTGCGTCCTGGTGTGCGGTTTTGTTTTCCGACGATGATAAGCTGCTGTGTACCATGAGATGCCCTGTGTGGGCCCCGCTCCCTCAGACCCCTCAGGCCGGCGAGTTTTCGGGATACTGGGGAGCGGTCATGTGTCTCACTGGCCCCAGCTCGATCATCACCGATTGTGCCAACGTTGTTACCCAACATGAGCTTCCAAGGGATGCTCAAACCTTTTTCAAACGTATGTACTCTGGTGTCTTTGTTCAGCTGTTGTCCAGGCACGAGCGTCGTCACATTCGTGAATTGCTCAAAATTAAGGCTCACCAGTCCTTGGCTGAGGAAGGCATCTCAGCTCAGGAGGAAGCCGCTCGTCTAGGGAATCGCTTGGCCGACCAAGGGGCTAAGGAGGCCCTTGCGTTTCATCCCTCAGACTCGAATGTGCTGGAAGAAGCTAACGAGTGTGTGAAGTTTGCCAGGGCTGCCTGCAAGCTCGCGGCTAAGTTGCTGCCAGAGTTTGCAGCTCTCAGCTCTATCAAAGATGTGCCTTACCTCCCTGTGGTGAACGTGCCCAAAGCTGCTTCTGGTAACGTTCACAAGTGGTTTAGGTTTGAAGGCTTTTGGCGCTGCTCTCGGTGTTTCCAGATTCGTCGGCCTCGGGACGGTTCGAAACCCCTTCCTGGTCGTTGTTCTGGTTTAAAAGCCTGCAGTGCCGACAAGCTCACCGCCCTTCAGCACAAGTGTGTGATGTTCCCGTGCAGTGACGGGTCTGAGCTTGTGATTTGTATGAAGTGTAAGTTTTACTCCTCCCACGGTACCCTCCGTGGTCTGGCTGCTCGCTGCGACCCCCCTCCCAGTAAGTTCGGAGTTTGGGTTTGGCAGCAGATCTGCAAGAGCCGTCACCCTAAGAGAAAGGGGGTGGTGGTGCAGTTGGGAGTCAATCTTCGTGACGGCTCTAATCTGTTTCAGGACGAGTTGCCCACGGCTGTGAGTGAACCCGTGCCCCCTCCTCCTCATCCGCCTGCTGCCCCTAGACCCATGCACCCGCAGCGTGAGTTGGCAGATCGTTTGAGGGAGGAAGAGAAGGCAAGCGAGTTCCAGGCCAGGGTTCGTCGTCTCTGTATCGCGGCTGGCGCCGCTCCGTCTGTCCCCAGCTCAAATCCCGACGCTGATCAGGACGACTCAGATTAATAGCCGCTCTAATTTTGTTTTGCTCTGGTCGAAGGTGCTGCACATGTCTCACGTTTGTCCAGACAGGCGTTTGGCCTCGGGTTCCCAATCCTTCAGGGATTCGGTGCCTGCCTTTGCCTCGTCGCCTCCCTTCGCCCATCTGTTTGAGGGTGATTGCAAGGCGCCTTTTCTTGTTGCAGGCTGCAAGCGCCATGTGCAGCCTGGGTGCAAGCCCCAATGCGGGACAGATAAGGTGGTTGGAGCCTCAGGGGGAAAAAACCTAAAACAAGGGAAGAGAGGACAAATGGAAGGAAGGGACAAGAGGGATGGAGAAGCATGGAGCACGAGAGAGAGTAGCAGGAGGGGGGCTAGGAGTAGAACTCAAATCGCAAGGATGTCCCGAGCGATAGCGCGATTCCCAAATAGATAATGAGAAAAGTCGGAGGAAGAGCCTGATTCCTGAAAGTCGAAGGCGCGATTCCTACATACAGTGTGAGGCCATTCCGCGCGAGAGCGCGATTCTCAAATGAATATGTGAGGAAGTGTCAGGCGGGAGCCGTTGTTTCAGTTCGGGCACCAGCAACGCATTCTGAGCCCCACGATTTTCCGATGTAAAAAACCAGGTGCAACCAGGTGCGAGCCCGGGAAGGAACACTATAATGGGGAAAAACAAAAAAAACAAAAAAAACTGGGCACCGTGGGGATCAACACTAATCTTTTTTTAGACATACGAACTTAAGACTGTTCGCTCGTATCTGCTCGCGTGCCACTCGATACGTGTATCCCAAGCCTCGATATAGTCGGGGTGTTGACCCAAGGAACCCTACATAAGGAACGGGGCACCTTCTTTCCCGAAGTGAAGCTTCGACTTGCCATCGAAAGCCTAAGGAACACCTGAGGCAGACTGCAAAAGGACTAAGGAACACTGAACCCCTCCCAAATGAAAGGGGTTCCTTCGTCAGCGCCCCGACTGTATCCGTACTCTTCGTCTTCGATGGTGCCCTTTGCGGGCACATCTTCACTACCCGCCACGTGTGTTTGGCGCAGCCCCTGAAGGCGGGCCCAGGCGGCCAGGTCGAGCAGGCCGGTTGCTGAAGCGTGAGTCCTGCATGATGCGCGAGGAGTCTCGAATGATTCCAGAGTCAATCGTGAGAAAGGCCAAAGCGAGACCGTGATTCCTGAGTGTCGAGGGCGCGGCGTCTGAATACATGGCGAGGAAGTGCCACGCGAGAGCTCGATTCCTGCATACATTGAGAGGACATCCTGAGCGAGAGTCCGATTTCGGAATACACTGTGAGGAAGTATCAGGCGGGAGCTGCAATTGTTACAAAGGCTCAAGACGCTCCCTTGTAAAAACCAAGTGCGAGCCCCGGAGGAGAACTCTACTCGACAAAAATAGGCACCGAAGGGCAGGATCAACACTAACGATCCTTTAGAAAAGAAGATTCCACAACACGACTGGCAGACAGACAGACAGACAGACAAGAACGCAGGCAGGCAGGCAGGGAGGAAGACAGAGAGAGAGAGAGAGAAAGGTACGCTGGCAAACAGGCAGACAGGCAGGCATATCTATATATATATATATATATATGTACACATATATATATATGTATATATGTATAAACATACATATATACAAATACATCTACTTAGGTCGGGCCTGTCTCCCTTCAGGGGGATTTGGACGAAAACTAAAAAGTAGTCAAACAAATACCCCCAAATGGTCAACAAATACAAAAAAATCGTCCCCAGGCTATGTTTTGACTATCTTTGAACAGTCCTCCTGTCGAGGGACAGGCCCGACTCAACCACGTGCACGCACACGAAAACATGCAGAAGAAGAGGGGGCGGCAGACAAAGAGCCGGAGAGGTGAGAGGCAGGCGAGGCAGCAGGCGGAACGAGAGCACGAAAAAACGGGGAGGGCGCGTGACGAGGGACGACATCGGCGGTGGACAAACCTCGGCGGTGAGTACAGCTCGGCGGTGCGGTACAGCTCAGACGTGTGCTCCAGGCCCTTTGCAAAGGCCTGCGCTGGGGGGAGGGAGGAACGACAGGGGGAAGGGGGCGCTGGGGGGGGAGGGAGACGAGGAGAATCGGCGGTGGACAAACCTCCTTTTCATAAACCTCCCTCTAGTGAAAACGGCCTGGGACCGAAACCGACGGCCCTGGACCCGCAAGGAGGACGGCCGCGACGCCCCCTCGCGAACCGAAAACGGCCAATGCCTCGATCGACGTGCCGGGGTCGGAGGCCTAGCCACCTCCGACGAGAGACATGGAGGCAGCAAGAGGCAACGGAGCGAAGGCTATGTTCTCCCTTCGTGGCAGTGCAACTTCAAACTCGGTGCTTCCGCTCCCACGCAAGAAGAGCGCGGCTCAGCTCCGCGCTCTGCTCGGTTGCCAGATGGGGACCCAAAGAGTATACACCACCACCACGTCGATTCCTCCTCTCTCCTCTACCAGCTTCTTCCTCCCCTCTTTCCTGGGAGAGGGAGGGGGTGAGGGAGGAGGTGGTGGTGTATACTTTTGGGCCCCCCACCAGAGGCTCAAGCCGCTGCCAGCACCGAAGCGCGAGGACCTGGCACAGCTCCGTGCGGCCTCGGGAGGCTCCCGTTCCCAACGGCAACGTGCCCCTGCCCCCCCCTTAGGAAGGCACCGACTGTACACCAACACCGATCCTGGCCAGGATCACCCTGGGCCCAGGATCGGTGTATACGCCCGCCTGCCTTGCGCAAGAAGGCATATACGCCGATCCTGGGCCCAGGGTGATCCTGGGCCAGGATCGGTGTTGGTGTATAGTTGGTGCCCTCCGACCCCTTCTCCCACACTGCCCCCCCTCTTCTGGCGGGAGGAGGGCCACGTTGGCGTGCACGATGGTGGCCTCCGAGCATGTGCTGTTGATGACGCCGGCTGCGAGACGCGGCTGGCGGACGCGGCGGAGAGGAGTCGAGACGAGCACACAGTCTGGCCGGCGGCTGCGGCCGCAGCCTGCGGACGCGGAGGGGGCAAACAAATAAATGGGGCGCTGAGCGCACAGAACAGCACGCCGCCAGAACGGAGACACCGTCCTCTCCACGGCTCTCCCGTTGGCGCACTCGCGGAGCGGCCCGCGGTGGGGGTGGGGGTGTCCCCGTTTCTCACCGGGTCTTCTCCTGGTGGCTCCTTCCCTGGTGGGCTGGGGGTACCTTCGCCCAGTTGATGCCAGGGAAAAGCATCGACCCATGTCGTGAGATCAGAAAGAACAACAAAATTAACATGACACTCGGAGATCCGCACTGATGTCTTGGGTCGGCGCCAGACCCCATCGAGCGCGCCAGGGGTGCCCAGCACAGATCGTAAAGTCCGCGCGGATCTCCGAAGTATGTCGCTTTTCCTTCGGGTACCCCTGGACGAAGCCTGCGAGGGGACAGCTGAATGATTTGGGCGCCTCCTTCTAAGCCGCGTGACTAGCACAACGTATTACAGCCTACGGCCAGAGCGAGCGGCTACGCGGGTATGCCATCGCGATACCTGCCCGGAGACAGCCAGGGGTGCTGGAGCGCCTCTGCGGCTGTGGGCCGGCCAGCTGGGTCGATGGTGAGCACCTTGTAGGCAGAAACATTTTGTCACGTGCTGCGAAGATCCTCTCCTGCCCCTCCTCCTCCTCTGTCACCTCCTCCCTCTCCTCCTCCTGTTCCTCTGTCTGCTCCTCCTCCCCTCCTCCCTCCTCCTCCTCCTCCTCCTCCTCCTCCTCCTCGCTTTCCTCCTCCTCAGATTCGCATCACGTGACGGATCCAAGTCGCCTGCCTTGGTCAGAAAGTCCAGGAACTCGTCGTCGCGGGTCCGCATTCTCTGCCTCAGGGATGACGCCTTCGGCTCATAGAGGTGAACCACGCGCGGCTCAGAGACACCAAAGCCAGCGGCCGCCGGAGCAGTCTCCGGCACTTCCGAGTACAGCTGCCCGTCGAAAGTGAAAAGCTCGGGAACGAACCTGCCACTGGCCATCATGTGCTCTGGGATGGGCCCAATGATGCCCAATATTCGAGCCAGCACGCCCTGCGCGCAGTCTGCGTGGAAGAGCACTTTTCCCGTCCACAATTCCGCGATTATACATGCCAGCGACCACATGTCGATCTTCTGGTCGTACGGGCAACCCAGCACAACCTCAGGTGCGCGGTATGCGCGCGACTGCACGTAGCCTTAGTTCTTTTGTAATCGCATTCGCAGCCAACTACAACCCTCTGCGAAACTTGCTGGACATTTTAACCGTCGCCCCACTTATTTTGTCAACCGTCAGGACCCAACCCTCCTTTTCAATATGTACGGTAACGCGTGCCATTTGAGGTTATGCCTCCACTCCGCTTCACCACGAACTCATCGAAACGTTCGTCTGAGAAATTCGCACAAGTGCATTCCAACGTAGACCCAAACGCCAAAAAACAGAGTAAACTACACGGTGAATGCACAACAACGCAAGCAATGCGGAGTAACGCAAGGGAACGCAGAGCAATCACAAACAAATGAAAGCTGTGCAGAGCCGTGCAAATCAAAGCGATGCTAAGCAATGCCAGACAATGCAGGACAGGGTAGAGCGGCGCAGAGCGGTGCAGAGCAGCGCAGTGGAACGCCAAGCAGTGCAGACCAGAGCGATGCAAAGCACCGCAAGAAGATGCAAAAGAAGGCCAGCCAACGCAAAGCAGTATGGCGAAACCTGCGGAGCTGAAAAACTCCCCCCCCCCCGGCGCGAGGGACCCCGACCACGACGCAGGGTGCGGCACCCCGACATCCCCGCCGGCGCGCACCCGACCCTGTGGGCGGCACCCACGGCGCGACGTGCAGGACAGATCGTGGAAGCCAAAACTATCCGCCCGCGCAGAAGGGGCGCCCGTGGACGGTGCGCACGCTGGGCGGAACCCACCCACGGTCGGGAAGGCAGCCGGCCGTGCACCCACGCCGACCCCCGCCGGGCGCACCCTGGGCCCAGCGCTGGTGCGCACGCCCTCCTGGCTTGGCCGAGGGGGGCGCACGCACCGATCCGAAGCCCGGCACCGGCCTGGCCGGGATCGGCGTGGATGTATGGCTGGCGCCCTACGAGACGAGGGGGCGGGACCCATGGCGGGACCCATGGCGCAGCCTGCGGAACGTACAAGTCCGGCGTCGGCCCATACCCAGAGCTCTCACCGAGGAGGTGGGTCCCCTTGTCAGTGCACGCACTGCCTGGGGAAACAGCTACGCTAGTCTCGGCAAGGGTTGTGGGAGTGTAGATTCCAACGTAGCATCGTTGCGAGAGGATGAGAGCGCGAGCGCCTCACGCTGAGGGCGCCAGAATGACGATACTGAAAGACGAGAACTTTGCGATTGGTTGCCATCCCTACCCCTACGGGTCCAATCGACGACAAACATCCAACTCCCCCGCTGGGTTTCACTAGGCCGCAGAAATCCTTACATTCTGAGCCCCAGCTGGTTTTTCATAAATCTGCCGACCCCTTGGGGATCATCGGCGTGTGAGATGCTTCCCCCTCCCCAAACCCCTCCCCCCAGAGCCCAGTCTGGTCGATTTGGAAGGCGGGGGGCCGTCCAGCCAGAGGTCATCCGGAGGGGTCAGGCCCTTCCCGGGCTCCTTTTGGAAGTCCACGACAGCCGCTGGGGCCGCCCAACAGGCCCCCAAGACGGTCCAAGACGGCCCCGACGCCCAGGATGGCCCCAAGACGGCCCCAGAAGCCTCCCAAACGGCCCAGGAAACTGCCAAGAACATCCCCAAAAGGGCCCCGGAGGCCAAAATCGTCGAATTCCTTTCGGAAAACCTATATTATTATCATCATGCACGTTTTTTGCTGCCCTCGCGGCGTCGAAGACGGCCCCAGGGTCCCCAAAGACGGCCCCGAAACGGCCCGACAAGTTCCCAAAAGGCGCTCGAAACGGCCCAAGAGGGCGCCAAGACGGCCCAAGAGGCTCCGAAGACGGCGCAAGAGTGCCCCAAGACGGCCCAATGAGGGCCCAAGGGGAGGAGCCTGAACCAACAATTCGAGCATTCTCTGCCCCAAAACGGCCCCAGGGAACCCAAGAGGCGCCCAACAGGGCCCACGGGGCCCCCAAGAGGCCCCCCAAGGCCCCAAGAAGATCCCAAGAGGCTCCCCAAGAGACCCCAAGAAGCTCAAAAAAAAACAAGTACCACTTGAAGCATGTAATTCCTAATCCGCAGCCCAGGCGCCAAGGATCCCACGCCGACAACCAAGGCACGGTGGCGGGATGGTCCGAAGGCCACCATACATATAAGTTTATATAACATATTAATATATATATATATATTATATATATATATAATATAAATATATATATATATATATATATATATATATATATATATATATATATGTGTGTGTGAACTGCCGCGGGCATCTACCTCAATCGAGAAGAAGAAGAGGGGAAGGACGAGGGGGAAGAGGAGGACTAGGAACAAAAGGGAAATAAGATTTCGTCGTCGCCGCCGACGTCTCACATATTTTCGTGGTTCGACCACCCGAGACATCTCCTCGAATTCAGCCTCCAAAAACGTTTTCGGTACCAGGACCCACCGCCGAAAGTCCGGGATGAGGATCGGCCTCCCTGGCAGTGCCACCACATCGCAAAGGAAGGAACACGGGGGGGATCGAGCCTCGAGGCATGAGGCCCCTAGTTCTTGGGCGCTCTCCGCCCTCTTTTGAACCCCACACGCTACGTACGACAGACCAAAACCCCAAGATTACCTAGCGACCGCGCGCGTTCCGCGAATTCTGTTTTTCACTCTCGATGCCGCCCCAAAGGGTCAGTGGCGCGGCGTAAGCCAATGAATTTGACCTGCGGGGGTAGGGTTGACACGTGGTTGCTGGAATATGTACTCTGCCAGAGAATCACAAACCAAAGGTTACAATCGGATAGCAAAAACATGCAACTTTGGCAATCTTCTGCTGCGGAGTCTGCTGACCGATCTGGGGAACCAGCCACTCGGCGATCGATAAGCGCGAAGAATTCACGACTCCTTGGTCAAGCCGAATGCAAACTCTTGCTGCATAACGTTGATCTGGGATCCGTCGGATACGAATGGCCGATCGCTCCGCGATCGTCAGTCGCGAGAAACTACGACACAGCGGCTGCACTGGAGGTGCTCTGAACTTGATCGAAAACCTCACTGGGGAGCCAGATGAAGTTCTAGTTGGTTCCTGGAGAGTTCCCACATCGTCTGATGGCAATCACATACGCCCAGAAGCTGTCGACGCTGAGCCACTGACGACAAAATAGCCTGGCGAAGAACCCAACCATATACGGTTGTGAATACCGCAATTGTGAATACCATCTTCGCCCGCGCTCCCTGTGTGGCCACGGCTTCCCGCTGGAGCCCGACATGCTCAGGAACACGTTCGTGACCGTCTTCGCGGGCGCCGACGACGCCAAGGACGGCGTCCCTCTGACCGAAGAGCAGAAGCAAGAGAGGGCT
>CAUYUJ010004559.1:55770-68270 GCA_963575745.1 Prorocentrum cordatum | reverse complement strand
GAGCTTCGAGGTCCACCCCCACACCTCGCGCACCTCGCCCCGTCTGTCAGGCGCTGCCCCCCCGCCCCACCGCGCCGCGCCCGCGCGAAAGGGTGCGCGGGCGCGGTCTCAAAACCCTGCCCACCCTCTCTGCGGCCATCCGCGGCGGGCGGCGCCCCGCCCGCCCACGAGCCCCCCCGCCGCCGCGGCGGAAAGGCGGAGGGCCCAGAGGCGAGGAGGAGGGCTCCCCGACGAGGCGCCCACCACAAGGCGGAGTTCAAATATTATCCTGCAATCGCGCCATAAGTCCTCGCACTGGGCCCCCGCCCCGAATCGCAGTGGGCTCCCGCCCCGAATCGCGCGGGGCCCCGCCCGCCGCCGCGGCCACCTGCGCCCCCCCCCCCCCGCGCGTCGCCATTCGAGACGCGCTGGGCGGGGCCGTCAGCGCGGCGCGAGGCGCACGCGCCAGCGACCCCCCTGGCAGCGCCCAGCCACGGGCGCCCTGCCCGCAGCGACCGCCCTCTCCTCGACGATCGACTCGCAAAGTTCCTGCGAGGCCCGCATCATCTCGTCGAGCGCGCGCCACTTCAAGCCCGCGACCGCCACGCGCATGCTGAGGGGCCCGCCGAAGCCTGTCACCCCCGCTATGCCGGGGTCGTCAGCCTCCCAGTTCTCATCGCGCGGTAGCCAGTCCAGGCTCAGCGCAAGCTTGCGCGACATCGGCTCCTCCGAAAGCACGACGTGGAGGACCGTCCACGGCCGTTCGGTCGACGCGGCCCCGCGCGCCGCGCAGGCGTTTCCGAGGTTGTCCGTCGACGCCGCCACCTCGAGGCACGCCCTTTGGCAGAGCCCCCATGGGTCTCGAGAACAGCTTCGCGCACCGGGTCGCGCCAAGAAGCTCCAGTGCCGCGATGACCCTGTTCGGGTCGTCTGCCTTGGCCCTCGCCCAGAGGGCCGCTTCTTCTCCCCCAGCGCACGCCGACGAGCTCCTCGCGCGCTGCCGCTCGGCAGCGCGCCCCGGCCGCCCATCTAGCAACGCCCTCCATCCGCCGCCGCGCCCGACCGACCGGAAGTGTCTGGCGTTCTCGGTGTTGAAGTGGCGCCTCTCACCTTTGCCCGCTTTCCAATCGCTTGCCGACGCACGTCAAGACGCGCCAGGTCGCCCGCGGCGGGAGGCCCCTCCCCCCGTCTGCCCCCACGACGCTGGCGAGCAAGGCGCAGACCCCAGGAGCGGCCTCTCCCAGAAAAGCACCATTGCCGCGAATCCCAAGCACCCCAGGCCAGACGCCATCTCGCCCACGTGGACGGCGCCGACTTCGACCACCTACCCAGGCAGTCGCGCCCGCTCTTCGGGATCCACATCAGGGATCGTCGCCCGCCCCGAGCACTCTGCCCAGAAGCTCACGACCTCCTCGGGGATGGGGAGCTCGACCTCTTCGCTGGCACAGGCCGCTGGCCTCAGAACCTCCGGGGCGCCCCCTGGCCCGCCACCGCTGCCCGCGCGCTCCCGGCGGGCTTGCGGACCTCGCGCCCCGCGTCGTCGCACTGCGGCAGAATGTGGCCCCTCCCGAGATCTCCCGCCACAGGTCGAAGCCCGTCTGTATCCAAGCTGGACCCACAATGTAGCATGCGACAGATCTGGCACCGTGCGCCCCGCTCCGCTAAGTCTTCGCGCCCCCCACCGTGCCGTCAGCCCACCGTCCACGATGGCCAAGCGCAGCGGCGGGAGCCAGCTGCCGTCGTAGCAGCGCAGCTCCGCCCACGCCGCGACGAGGCACAGCAACGCCACCCCGCGCACGTGCCGCGCGGAGCCCCCGTCCATGACCAACCGCTCCATGGCCTCGATGAAAGCGCTGGGGAACCGTGCTGCCATCGCCGGCGGCCCTCGCCCGCACCGAAAGCATCTCCACGTCCACGACGACCTGTTGGGCCTCGGGTCGAGAGGAGAGTCTGCCGATCGGGTCCATGCCCGCCACGTGCTCTGTCAACGCCATGATACGCAAGGCTTGGTTGGGCACCGTCGATCCACGGCTGGGCGACCTTGTCACGCACGCAGTCGAGGAAGAGCATGATCGCCACGGGCCACAGGACCCCGCGAAAGCGCCGGAGCCATATGCGCATCATCACCATGGCCGTCACGCACGACCTCACCGCGTTAATGCGCGCGGGGCCCGTGATGCCGCCCTTCGACCACTCCGGGTCCATGCAGGAACACACCGTCTCAAGCGAGGGTGCTCCCACCTCCTCGAGCAGCGCGACCAGGCGAGGTTTCCACCGAGCCCACTCCAGCGCCTCCAGTCCGCCACGGCCTTCCTCTGCAGCCGCGTGGCACCTCCGAGCGAAGCGGGCCCCTGTCATCGAGCGGGCCCCGGTGGCGGCGGGGCCTCGGGCGTTCCCCAGCTGGCCGCCACCCTCAGGCACGCCGCGGCGTTTTCCAGCATGTCCCACTCGCGGCAACCGTGGCACGCCCTCTGCCGCGTCTGCACTGGCTCCTCGACTACTGCCTGGTCCAGGAATTCCCTTAACGGCCGCCGCGCCTTTCCCACGTTGAAGCCCGCGCCCGCCGCCACCAGCACGAGCGTTCCCTCGAACTCGGCTTCGTCGCCCTGAAGCGCCAGGCGCGGGCCGAGGAAATCGTACTCATGAAGCACCTTGCGGACCCCCGCCGCGCGGCGTCGAGGGCGCACGGCCCCAGGGCCAGCATCTGCGCCCAACCGCTGTTCAAAATCAGCCGAACGCCTGACCCCAAATGGCCACAGGCATCGGGCTGAGTGAACGGATCCATTCTCGTGTTAGAACACGGAAGCATACATAATTTGTGTTGTCTGTTCTGCTCCCAGCAGAACCTCAAGACGCCGCCCAAATTGGCTCCAATATTCATCGGGATGACCCCGAGGTGGAACCCTGATGCCCAAGATGCCACCAACATCGCACAAAATGGTCCAACAAGGCCAGAAATCGGC
Organism: Prorocentrum cordatum; assembly: GCA_963575745.1. NCBI lineage: Eukaryota > Dinophyceae > Prorocentrales > Prorocentraceae > Prorocentrum > Prorocentrum cordatum. The sequence continues at coordinate 65,328 of CAUYUJ010004559.1, read as the reverse complement.
ACTACACCAAGTTGGACACCAGAGGCCCCAAGGCAGCCTCGATATTGCCGGAGATAGCCCAAAAGCGCCCCAAGATGCCCCCAAGAAGAGGCTCCTCCATAGCCCTACAAGTAAATTAGCACGGTTTAACCGATCCATATGCCCACTGGCGCGGCCTGGGCCCCACTGACAGATTTACCCCAAATGCGGATATACGCTGTTCCCTTTGGGACTCGAGGAGCCCATCTCCGACTGGGATGGTGGGATCGTGGGGCGGAAATAAAAAACCTGCTCCTCGCGAGCATCAAGGGGCCGGTCAGGGGGCGCCGGCTGCCAGAAGGAGGAGGAGCACAGGGAGGAAGAAGAGGAGGAGGAAGAGGGGGATGGTGGGATCGTGGTGGCCTGGTGGGGATGGTCCTAAAGCACTCCGAAGACGGTCGCGCCTGGGGAGCCGGCGGCCAAGGGCGCAGCCCGTGAGATAACCTTCATGCACACCATGCGGTTCGTGTGCAAGTCCAAGCACTGGACCGCGCGCGAGAAGACGGCAGCGCCGACGACCTCCTGCACCTGAGCGACGAAAGCACAACAAGCCTTCCACGAGAAACCCAACCCCGAGAGCCCGGGGCGTCCACTGACTTCTGGCGTGTGGGAACTTCGCGCCTTCCACAGCAGAGCCATCGAAACCCAAGGAACCCCAGGCTCCCTGGAGTTATGTCGGGCGTGTCCCCCTGCAAGGGGATCTTCGACGGAAAATAAGAAATGCCCCAAAAATAATAAAAACATAGTCCAAAAATAGTCTGGGACAATTTTTTGAGTATTTGTTGACCTTTCGGAATTATTGTTGGGGGTATTTGTTATTTGTCGTCGAAAATCCCCCTGTAGGGGGACACGCCCGACATAACCCCGGAGGCGAGCAGGGTGTTTCTTGGCATGAGTCTCCACTGTATAACGGGCCCTGCGCGGGATGCCAGGGCGACCCTGCGCGGCGGCCTTCGCGGCCCGCCGGCGCGGCACGCCGCAACGGAGGCGAGGGCGCTTACGCGCGACCTCGTGCAGTGTCCGCGAAGCCGACCTCGTTTCCTTCTCGGGAGCGGCCAAGAAGGGGGTGTCCAAGAGGGGGGGGTGCAAATCATGACCGGCGGCATGTGCGCGGCCCAGCGGGGGGGCCAGGAACGTAACGAAACAAGAAGAGGCGCCATGAAATCTGAGGAGATATCATGGCCCCCGCCATGATATCCACCCCCCCCTAGTCATCACCCCCCTCTTTTCCGCCCCCGATCTTCCCTCGCTTACCTGGTACCGGGCCGCAATGATACCGTTGGCTTTCACAGGGAACTCCTTGGTGTCCTCGAAGCCTGTCTTGTCCCTGTCGAAGACCACGCGCAGAGGGAAGGAGTCGTAGACAATCCCATCCATCTCTGCCGGGTAGAAGGGGTCGCCCGAATCCGGCTGGAGGAAATTGGACCGTGTGCCAGCCTTTTCCTCGGGAACACGCGGACGTGGATTAATCGGCGGCGAGCCAGGGGGGAAGTGAGAAGGAGAAGACCTTCTCAGAAGGCTCGGAAGTCCCCCGGCCTTCTGAGAAGTTTTCTAAGCCTTCCCTGGAGACACAGAAGACTTCTCAGAAGGCGCGAGGGCTCCTGAGAGGTCCCGCCGCCTCCTGAGGAAGCCTCCTCCTTCCCACTTCCCCCCCTCGCTCGCCGCCGAATCAAGGATCCGTGGGCTTGGAGCGTGGGCTCCAGATCCACGGATCGAGCAAAATGCCCCCCCGAACCCTGGGGCCAGCCCCGCCCTGCTCCGGCGACGGAGAGCGCCGACTCTGTGCGGAAGCGGGACCCGTCGCTGGTCCACGCGTCGCTGATCCACTGTTGCGCCTCCTCGCTTTCCCTGTGGCTGGTGACCGAAGGATTGCACAAAACGAAGGATTGCACAAAAAAACCCCTTTTGAACGAAGGATTGCACAAAAAAAACCCTTTTGAACGGGTTTTTTTTGTGCAATCCTTCGTTCAAGGGGTTTTTTTTGTGCAATCCTTCGCATAAACTGCGGGCGGCCCGAGGTCAGGATCGGGGGCCAGGTGCTGCCCGAGCGAGAACGGAGGAGGCAGGAGAGACGCCTGGACGCAAGCTTTCGGAGTTCCGCGCGGACGTATCCGAAGGGGCCCTGGGACACACAACTAAACACACACACACACACACACAACAAAAAAAAAATAGCAGGGCGCCCCATGTCTTCCCATATTTTCTGGGGCTCTCGTCTTCCCCCCCCCCCTCCCATATGTTCCCATGTCATCTGGGGAATCGACGATGGATTCTGTCTCTGTGTGTTTTTTCCCTCCTGAGTATCAGGTCGGCGCTGCGCCGGGCCCCTCTCCTGCCTGGCGCGCAGGAGCGCGCCGGGGGCGGCGTCGGAGGCGCCGCCCAGGGGACCCGGCGCAGGCTCGAAAAGGCCGCGCGGGCCCCGAGCGTACACGTCGTGCATGTCTCCTCGTGCGCATTTCTAATTTGAAGGGGCCCTGGGACACACAAGTAAATACACACAAATAACGGGATTCTCCACATTTCCCCATGTTTTCTCGGTTTTTGTCTTCCCCCCCACTTCCCATGTTTTCCGATATTTGTCTTTGGGTCGACGATTAATTGTGTCTGTGTGTGTTTTTTCCCCTCCTGATAATTGTGCTCGTTTCTAATCGTTCCTTGCCCCCCAAGGGCCAGGAAGAGGCCCAGGATAGAAAAATCAGACATGACCGGAGCCCGGCCCCCCCAAAAAATCGAGGAACGCTCGAAGAATGAGGCACGAGCAGTGTGCGTCTACGCCGAAGCCGCCACCTTCTTCTTCACAGGATCCGCCGGGGCCAGGTGCGGCCCGACCCCAGCCAGGAGCCCTGCCTCGACGGCACCGCACGGCGGACTCCCCTCGCCACGCCCCCCCCCCTGGCGCCCTCGCCCTGCTCGCGCACAGCTCGTGCCCCTCGCGGACCACGGCACCCTTCGAGCGGGGCGCGGCCAGCGAAAGCGGTGGCCAAGAGGAGGACGGGCCGAAGGGGCAAGGCCGCCTCAGAAGGTTGCTCGTCCTTGCGATGCGCCCTGGCAGAACCTAGCCTGCAGGCCGCCCTCGCGAGTCCCACCGCCATCTGGGAGGCCTAGACACAAGGGTACCCTTGAGCTGGCAGGGTCGACCTAGTAATCTGGGCCGCCTGTGTAGACACCATCTTTCTGCGCCATGTTCCAAGCCAGCTCGACCTGTGAGGGTCCCGGGGCCCGAAGCCGAGCGAAGACGCCCGTTGTGAAAGAGATGCAACGCCTGGAGCATATTCGATGGACCTCTCTTCCTGCCGATCCCGATGACGGGTCTTTCCAGGACGGCTTCTTGTAGACACATCGGATCGGCGATCATCCCCATCATCGGGCAATCCAGCCCGCAGCTTCCGTCGAGCCCTGTGCACGCGGATTCGGGCAAGGTCACAGTGGCGTTGCCCGCATGCGGACTCGGGCCCATGCTGGTACACCCCTCAAACGCTTCGTGACCTCATGGGGAGCTCCGCCGAAGGCCCCCGTGGCAGCGCCCGCATGCGGACCCGGGCCCATGCTGGCACACCCCCCCACGCGCTTCGTGACCTCATGGGGAGCTCCGCCGAAGGTCACTGTGGCAGCGCCCGCACGAGGATCCGGGTCCATCTTGGCACACCCCTCGCACGCTTCGTGGCCCCATGGGGAGCTCCGTCAAAGTGGCAGCGCCCGCATGCGGATTCGAGCCCATGTAGGCACGCTCCTCACACGTGTCGTGGCTCCACGGGGAGCTCCGCTCACACGCTTCGTGGCCCCATGGGGAGCTCCGTCGAAGGCCCCAAAGGGCAACGCCCGCCTGCGGATTCGGGCAAGGTCCCAGTGGCAGCGCCCGCATGAGGATTCGGGTCCATGTTGGCACACCCCTCACGCCAAGGGCGAGTTCCATGGGACTGCGTTCGTCGAGTTCGCCCCGAATGGTGGCTGGGATGAAGCTGTCAAGATGTTCCGTAGAGCTGCTTTCAAAGAAGGGGGTAATCCCGTGTGGGCGAAGCCTGACCAACACCTTCCCCAACGTGTGCTTTTCTCCTTTGTGTGTTGGCAAGAGATACCTCCTCAAACAATGGGGGTATGAGGCGAAAGCCGTCTGGGCAGACCTGGAAGAAGGCAAGATGTTGATCAGGCGCCGACATCGCAGCGCATGCCGTCATCGAGAATGGGGGGCTCAAGGTGAAATACGTCACTGGCTCGAAGGAGTGGCTTACAAATCTCGGGCACCATGACGTTTCCAACCTTCTTGACAAACTTTCTGGCAAGCTCGCGAGCCACCCGTCCAAGGGCACGGGGAAGACAGGACCGAAAAGAGCAGTCACGACGGGAAGGGCAAGGGCAACAAGGGCAACGCGAAGAGCGGCAACCAGATGCCGTAAGCGACTCGTGGCGGCAACGGCCGCGGCGAGTAGGAAATACGAAGGCACATCGGAGTTTCACCACGCTTTGTTTCACGCCATGGTGATGCTGGTAACCAATCCATTAGCATCATGTTCATTGCACGTCTCACGAATTTGTACCGCGGCGAGGCAAACCAGGTCACTATGAACACCCGCAGCCTCGACGACCAAGCAAAGTGTGCCGCATGGCGTCTTGAACCGTTGAGGCTCTAGGTGTTGACGCTGACTCCACGAAGCTGGAGCAGATTTGCACGATTACGCGAAAGAAGGACATTGGTGTTCTATGTATGCAGGAAACACGTATACCAGGAGCGCTATATGTTGTACACGAGGGAAGAATTGTCATTGTGTCTGGAGGCCCTCCAAGCGAGAGGACATACGCAAGAGTCGGCCAAGCGATTGCGCCATTGCTCCGGCACTCAGCGATATCCTTCGCACAGATCAGCAACCGCATTGCGACGCTGAACCTGCGGATTCCCAGCAGCACGATGTGCCTGATCTCGCCGTGCGCACCGCAATCAGCTTTAGAGTCTGAGATCCGGGACACATTTTTCAGTGCGCTGCACGAGGCCGTCAGCAAACGCAAAACGCACGGGCCCGTTGTAATATTTGACGACACGTATGGTCGGTTCAACCCGCGCTTCTGCGAGGAGGTCGATGTGGTTGGCCCCTTCGCTTTCGGTGACCCGCAGAGCACGCACGACGCCACTCAGAACCAGCATATGCTAGCAAACTGGCGCGTGGCAGTCGGAATGGTCGTTGCCAACACGTTCTTGGACAGGCCCGTCGCTGAAATAATCACGTACTACGACCTGGGCACGGACCCGACGAGCGAGCCGACCCCCAAGAAATTCGCATAAATTGACAACTTCGTCATACACCAGGAAAGGCAGCATGTCGTCCGACGTGTCTCGTCAGACAGATCGATTCCTCTTGGTTCTCATCATTTTCTGGATTCTGCCGATTCAGACATTTGGAGTCCAGAAGGTCCGGCCGAAGAGTCGCGGGCAGGCTCGCGATCCGAGGTCCTTGCAAAGAGCTGGGGTCGCGGCAGCCTTCCGTGAGACGATTACCGCAGCAATTTGGAGTCCCGAAACGGTGCGGTGACAGACCGTGCGGTGACATCGGAACCCCAAGAGACCTCACCGCACGGTCCGTCACCGCACGGTCTTGGGACCCCGGAGGCCCCTGTCGCCCGAGACATCCTCGGAGAGGGACTCGAGCCCCAGGACCGTGCGGTGACCCCGAATCCCCACCGACTCACCGCGCGGTGTGGTCACCGCACCGCCTGGGGGCCCCCGAAGCCGGCCCCACGGCGCCCGCCTGCAGCCTGGGGGCCGGCCTGCGGGGCGCGCCGCAGCCTGCACGGCGGAGCAGGCCGCGGAGGCCTCGCTCGGCGCGAGGCAAGGTCGAGGCGAGGAGGCCGTGGGTCCGGCGAGGCACCTGCCAGGTGCCTGCGTCTAGAAACTCAAAATAATCAGCGCGCGAATCGGCTTCCTTCAACGCGCGATAAGTGGAGACCAGTCAAAAAATCCACGCAGCCTTTCACCCTCAGGAGAGGAGGGCCCGGCACCTGGGCTCTCATCGAGCTTCGGGACCGGGCCAGGACCGAGCGCCAGCGCAGCCTGGCAGAGGGGCTGTCGGGGCAAGTCCGGCAGGCGGCGCGAGGCGACGGGGCGGCCCGGCGGGACGGCGTCGTGGCCCACGGGAACTGGGAAGGCCTCGGACAGTTGAAGAAGAGGGGGCGCAGGTCCCAAAGGCAGGGTCCGAAATCGAGGCGGGGACCTCGTGGAAAGCGGCCGAAGAACTCAGACTTTGGCCACCCTCTTCTCCGAGGTTCGGTGGTCGGAGCCTCTCAGTGGTCGCCATTCGACACACGGGCGAAGACTTAACAAGTCAACTGCAGCTTCCACTCGAGGGATTCTCCGGGGCCAAGCTGGACGGGGTATTGCGCAAGCTGAAATCGGGTAAAGCGGCCGGGCCCAGACTTTTGGACGGTGTTGCGCAAGAGCGCAGAAGCCTGCAACATCCTGCTGGGCCTCTTGAACAACTGCTGGCAAGGCAAAACGATGCCACAGGAGTGGCGGCACAGCCGATCCACCGCCATCTTCAAGAAAAGGCACGAATCCTTGCCGTAGAATTTCAGGCCAAGTTCGTTGCTTCATGTCGGATATAAAATGTTGGCGTCTCTGCTTCTCAACAGGCTCGCAGACGGATGCGTGGAAGACCGACTCGGACCCAGCCGATTCAGATTCCGGAGCTAACGCGGCACCAATGGACGCCGTCTTTATCCTGCAGAGGTTAATCGAGAACCCGTGGGCCTCCAAATATGGCAAAGCATCTGAAGTACTTCTGGACTGGACAAAAACGTTCGACAAGGTGGATCACTCCGCTCTACTGATCTCGTTGTCCTGCTTTGGAATCCCAGACCCCTGCATCGACATGACCAGCACAATATACGACGGAGTACTTTAGAACTCAAAAACAAGGATAGCCAAAACAAAAACAATCCAAGGACAAGGACATGGAATCCACATCTGTTTATCATCCTGCTGAGCGCTTTGATGAACGACGTAGAAAAGGTTGTGCTTGAGAAGCTCAGCGACCCCCCCTCGGGAACGCAGTGCGCCGACGTTGCGCATGCAGATGGCACGGCCCTGCTCTCCAACGACATCCAGCGTTTACAATACTCGCCAGACCAACGAATCGTGCGAGTTCAGACGTACGGCCTGGAGCCCAACTGGGGGGAGGAGGAGGAGGAGGAGGAGGAGGAGGAGGAGGAGGAGGAGGAGGAGGAGGAGGAGGAGGAGGATGAGAAGGAGGAGGAGGAGGAGGAGGGGGGAGGAGGAGGGCGGATGAGGAGGAGGAGGAGGAGGAGGAGGGAGGAGGGAGGAGGAGGGCGGATGAGGAGGAGGAGGAGGAGGAGGAGGAGGAGGAGACATCTTCACGCCGCAGGGAGCGCCCATGAAGGTCGTGAGTTCGGCGGTGTACCTTGGAAGCCTCCTACGGGAAGGTGGAAAAACACTGGACCCTCGATCGCCCGGGGGGTCGGGGCAGCGCTCGGGGCACTCGAGTCTTTGAAGAGTGTATGGAAGCACGCCAACATCACGAGGCAGAGGAGGGTGTACCTATTCAAAACATGCGCGGTGACGAATGTAACATCCAGTCTGGAGACACTGTGCTTGCGCCAGGCGGACAGGGACACAATCGGCGCTGTCCAAGCACAATGTCTGCGCAAGATACTTGGCGTCCCGCACTCGATGAAATCCCGGGTCGGCAACGAGGCGGCGAGGAACATGCCGCGCCAACACAAGGTAAGCGTACGTGATCTTTATAATCAGCTGGTGTATGTTGACAAGCTGGCATCGGCATCTGACACAAATTTACCATTTTCCTACGTATTCCCGACCGGAAGTTCAGCTATGGCAGACCATGGCCAGCGAGGGCGAGGCCGCCCGAGACTACAGCGGGTCAGCGTCACGCACGCGCACCCGCAAACGATTACGCATGTCCACGGACGATCAGCTGTCCAGGGCGAAGCACGGCGGAAGGCCGTGCACAAGTATTTATGTCTTTGACCGCCTCGCATGCAAGTTCTGAGGACCACATTCTCTCCCCTCCCCCGTCCTCGCCCCTCCTCCTGCCCCTCCCCCCTCCTCCCCTCTGGCGGAGAACATGTCAGGTTACATACTGTCGTATGGACTTCTCTTCCAGGCTATTTCAGACCACGCCGTTTTGACTGCCTTATGCCAGAGACAGTGCGTGCAGCAGCCGCGCACTGCAACCGATGTGCCGTCCCAGGCACGGTTCTGACCGACTCTGGCCCCATGGGAGCTCCGCCGAAGGCCCCAGTGGCAGCGCCCGCATGCGGAGTCGGGCTCATGTTGGCACACCCCTCGCATTATGTTGCTCCCATCCGACTTTAGGACCACATCCCAAAAGTATGTTCGAGCACCCAGAAAAGCGCCGAAACGGTGTCGAAACAGTGTCGGACGAGTGCCGCCCAGGGCCCGATGCGTGAAAACCCTCGAGTTTTGGTGCTTTTTTGGGGGGTCTCGAAGTTCTTTCTGGCGGTCAAGGCTAAAATTAGGCGGCGCGCCTGGGGGGGAATGGAGAAGGGCCTTCTCAGAAGGCTCCGAAGCCCCCCGGCCTTGTGAGAAGTTTCCTGAGCCTTCCCCGAAGACAGAAAAAGCTTCTCAGAAGGCGCGAGGACCTCCGAGGAGAAGTCCCGCCGCCTTCTGAGAAGGCCTTCTCCTTCTCACTTCCCCCCTTCGCTCGCCGCCGAAGAGCAGGCTGGAACATTCGGGGATGGACAGACCCCCCTTTAGCAAAACGTGGTTTAGTGAAAAACGACCTGAGGCCCAAACCTGGCGGGCGCAGGCCTGGAGAATCACGGCCACGGCGCCCTCTCGAGAACCGAAAACGGACGATTCACTAATCGACGTGTCACTGTTGGGGGTTCTGTCCACCCCCGAAACATCATAGCCCTCGCACGCCCCGTGGCTCCAACAGGGGAGCGCCCCCGAAAGCCCCCCGCTGTGCTGGGCGCTCCTCCCGCTCCGCCCGCCGCCTCCGGCCCGCGCCGCCCCGCGCTCCTCGTCTTCCCTGCTTTAGGTCGGGCCTGCCCCCCTACAGGGGGATTTGGGGCGAAAAATCAAAAAGATTCAAAATTCATCCCGGTGCGACCCTGCCTAGGAGTTGGAGGCTCTAGGAAAGCAACATCTATGTGAAGCTAAGTTAAGCTAAGATGAAGCTAAGCTAAGATGAAATAAGCTAAGCTAAGATGAGATGAGCAACGCTAAGCTAAGGGAACGTCACTGGGGGAACCGCGGGGCGGATACTGGGGGAACCGCCCGGGGCGAGTTACACTGCCCGGCCCTTTAAGCATACCGAGTAAGAACCCTTCTAGGCAGAGCCTAGGCAGGGAAATACTCTAAAAATTCTCAAAACTGGTCAAAAAATAGTCCCCTGAATATTGTTTAAACTATTTTTGAATTTCCCCCTGTAGAGGGACAGGCCCGACTCAAGCCTGCGTGGACAGAGGCAGTGCCTAATGCTGCTCAGAATTAGTTCGCCCCACGTTTCCGTCTCGTCCCCCATGCGGTGCTCGCAGCTGCAAAAGATT
>CAUYUJ010004559.1:48270-50770 GCA_963575745.1 Prorocentrum cordatum | reverse complement strand
TCATCAAGACGCAACAGTCAAGGTGATCCGTGGCGTTGGGATCCCGAGAACCATGTTTTAGCATGCCTCCGGGTCTTCAAACGGTTGTCTTCCAACGAGGCAGATCCCCCAGTGGAAATGAACCGTTGTAGGGGCCTATGAAGAGGGAGCTTGGAGGGAGGGTGTCTTCCAACATCGTTGATGGCTCTTGGATTTACACTGGTCCTCCTCCTCCTCCTCCTCCTAACCCTTCCCTTTCCCCTTCCCGTCCTCCTCCTCCTCCTCCTCCTCCTCCTCCTCCTCCGCCACCTCCTCCTCATCCTCCTCCTCCGCCTCCGCCTCCGCCTCCGCCTCCGCCCCCGCGTCCTCCTCCGCCTCCGCCTCCGCCTCCGCCTCCGCCTCCGCGTCCGCCTCCGCCTCCGCGTCCTCCTCCGCCTCCGCCTCCGCCTCCGCCTCCGCCTCCGCCTCCGCCTGCCTCCGCCTCCGCCTCCGCCTCCGCCTCCTCCTCCTCCTCCCCCTCCTCCTCCTCCTCATCCTCCTCCTCCTCCTCCTCCTCCTCCTCCTCCTCCTGCTCCGCCTCCAAATGACATAGTTCTCACCCCAGATCCGTTTTTCACGCTCCTGGGGCTCGAAAGCAGCCTCCGGGGACCGCGAAATGCCAACAAAAACTCCATTCTCCCTTCTCCACTGGGAGAGGAGGGAAAGAGGAGGAAGAAAGGGGAAGAGGACGAGGAGAAGCCCAGCTTTCGGCCACCCAGCGCCTGCGACTCGCTGCCAGGACGGCCCGGGCCCGGGACCCGGTGACTGCAAGGAGCGCGCCCCATCCTTTCCGTTCCCACTCCGATCTTCCCGACCCTAGAGGCCTCCTAGATGGAGTCGGGATAGATCGGGTCGGAGGATCGCGCCGCATCGGCGATGCATCGGCGATGCATCGGCTATGCATCGCCGATGTTGGCGACGCATCGGCGACGTCGGCGTGGAGAAAATCGGGATCCGCATCGAGACGCATCGCCGATGCATCGGCGATAGGGCGCGATCCTCCGAACCCATCTACTCCAAGCCCATCTTGGAGGCCGAGAGACCCCGCCTCCCCACCCCCCGCTGGGGGAGGGGCCAGGCGGGGGGGAAATCGAAGCCGACGAATATCCAGTTCAGCGGGCGAGGCGCAACGCGGAGAGGCAGCAGCAGGCCCTTAGCCAGCCACCTCACCTTTGATAGCTGGACTTCGCCTTCATCGACCCCGGGCCACACCCGCTGGGCTCTCACCGTCCCTATCGGGGGGGGCGTCAAGGGTGGGGTAAGGCCAGGTGGGCTAGAGACAAAATCGCTCTCTGGACGGCCCCTGGAGGAGGAAACTATCGGCCTCAAGTCGGGTTCGAACCCAAACCCGTAACCCCACCTCGGACCAGAGGTGGGGTACGCTCTGGACGGCACTTGGAGGAGGAAAGCATCAGCCTCAAGCCAGGCTCGCTCCCTGACCCCGCCCTGGGTCAAAACCTCCTCTGCGTACCCACCCCTCTTGGAGCCACCCACGCCTGCCCCACCCTGGAGACGCCCCTGTGCGGGGGCGGGGCACGCCAGGGCTGGCCTGGAGAAGGGCGCCTCGCCCACCCAAGCCGCGACGCGCGAAGCGCGGCTATCCTCGCGCCCCTGCGGGTGACCTGGACCTGAGGTGGAACGTTACCACAAATAGTTGTTCAACAGCTCTAGCTTCAGGCCGATTCCAGACGTCTCGATATTATACGCGGATGTGTCTGATTTCTTATCCGAAATGATATAATCCTTTATAATGGATTATGGATTACTACTTCGGGCTTCCACAGAAAATGAATAATAAAATCGATACTACAGGAAAGAGGGAACGCAAACGTAAGGGGGGTCCGGCTCAGAAGGCGGAAACATCGACCTGGAATGGGCGATGCATCGCCGAAAGATCGGCCATGCGCCCCCGATAGCAAGTCCGCGCGGTCCTGGGCAGGGTGGCTCGAGCCTACCCCCCCAATGGTGCCCCTGGTCTTCGGGTCACGACTCCAGTCTGCAGCGGCCGTTCGGGACGATCTGGGCACCCCCAGCACGCCCTCGGCGAGGCGCAGCCGCTGGAGAGGGCAGCCCGAGGCTGGAAATCCGCCGAGAACGCCCGAGAGAGCCCGAAAAGACCTGAGCCGATCCCCCCGAGCGCTGCGCCCCACGCGCTCGAACCTGCAGCTCCCCCGCGCCAAAACGCACCGACGAGGACTGGCCGAAAGGCCGCGCAGCCCCTTGCGGCCACCGCGGGCTCGCCCGGGCCCGGATGGCTCGGGGGGCGGGATCCAGCCGCGCCGCCGAACACCGGCGCGGGCTCGGCGATGCCGCCGAAGGCGGGGCCGCCGAAAACGGGGGCGGGGGCCTGCGAGCGCGCTGAGCTCGTCCTCCTCACCTCCTCCCTTCTTGTCACGCATCCGCCTTTTGCCTCCTCCTCCGCCTCCTCCTCCGCCTCCTCCTCTTCCCCCTCCCCCTCCTCCTCCTCCTCCTCCTCCTCCTC
>CAUYUJ010004559.1:40203-48170 GCA_963575745.1 Prorocentrum cordatum | reverse complement strand
ATCATCATCATCATCATCATCATCATCATCATCATCATCATCATCATCATCATCATCATCATCATCATCATCATCATCATCATCATCATCATCATCATCCGCCTCCTCCCCCTCCCCCCCTCCCTTTTCCATTCCCCACCCAGAGAGGAGGGTAAGAGGGGGCGCGAAGGGGAAGGAGGATGACGAGGAGCTCAGCTTTCGGCCGCTCGCCCCGCGGCTACACGGCAAAGAGTGGCCCTGGGCAAGAATGACCTTTGGTGCGCGGCTGTAGGGTGCGCTTCCCCACCAGTGGCCGCGCTTCCCTGTCCCTCACCATGGCCAGGAGCCGGGCCCCAGGCATTTTTGGCCCAGTCTGGGCAGCGGCCCTGCCGCTCTCTGCGCCCCTCCAGCACCGGGGCTGCACTCCCCCCAGTCCAATGTTTGCGTTGTCGGTGTCCCCCGACGGCCGACGGGCTGCTACGCCCGGCTACGCAGCGGTGCCCCTACGGGCGCGGCCCCCCCTCCCGCCCCACGTTCCCCCGTCCCTGTGGGCCTGCATTCCACTTCTTTGGCCAGGCCGAGTGGCCGCGCTCACGCGCCGCCCCCTCTCGCCCTGGCCCCTTCCGCCGCTCGCCCAGGCTGCCTCTCGCCACTGGTCCGCCCACTGCGGCTGGCACGCGCCCCGGGCGCCTGCCCCGCCGCCCCCTTCCGGGCCCCGCGCCCCATTTGGGTCGTGAGTGCGCATCCTTCGCAGCATCTGCCGAGCCTCCGGCGTCTCCCTGGCCTTACTAGCAGGGTGGCCCATTCTCACTGTGGCTGCGCCTGCTCGGTGCCTGCCCCGCGCCTGTCTCGTGTCACCTCGCGGCTTCCGCAGGAAGTCAACAGCGTGCACACTCCCCTTCGGCCTGCTGGCCGCACTTCCCCCGGCCTCGGCGCCGGGGCTGGCCCTGCCGCCCGCGCCCCCCCATGTTCTGCCCGGCTTTCGGGCCCCGCCGCCCCCTCCTTTGGGGCCCCAGCTTTCATCTTCTCGCGAAGCTGTGGTCAGCCAACGACGGCGCGGACTGCGCAGCGGATGACAGCGGCGAGACTCGCGACAGTGAGGCTCTGGAATCTCGGGCAGCCCCAATCTTGAAGATGAAAAAAGTCAGCCCTGCGAAAGTCGCAGTGCGCGACGGCAAGCTGGCTGGCCAAAACTGGGCGCACTTCGAGGGGGATGCGCGGGGGGCCACCACCACCACCACCACCACCACCACCACCACAAACCACCAACACACCACCACCAAACCACCACCACCACCACAACCCACCACCACCACCACCACAAACCACCACTACACCACCACCACCACCATCACCACCACCACCACGACCCACCACCGCAACCACCACCACCACAACAAAGCACCACACCACCACCACCACAACCACCACCACCGCCACCACCACCACCACCACAATCCACCACCACCACCACCGTCGTCCTCGTCGACTCTCCCTGCCGCCGCCGCCCGCCGCCGCAGGCGCCGGCGCCGGCACAGAAAATGGAATCGTCGTCCCCGCCGCCGCCGGCAGCCGCCGCCGACGCAGGCGCCAGCGCGAGGAGAGGGAGAGAGAGAGGAGAAGTAGGGGAGGAGAGAGGGGGGGTTCGAACCTTCCCCCTTTCCGTCACGGGAGGGGGGGGGTCGAACCCCCTCCCCTCCATCCAGGGAGGGGGGGTCCGGTTCCAAGCCCCTCCCCCCACCAAGCGACCACAGAACGCGCTTTTTCTGATCTTACGCATTATCAAAAGATTATCACAAGTCTTCCTCTCCTCTCACGACATCAAGTTCTCCTTCAACGGACTGGCGACCGCGACGAGGTTGACGGACAGGACCTGGCGGCGGTGCACGTTGGGCAACAGCTGAAGAGCCAGGAAAGGGGTACACCTGCACGCGGAGCATCTCCTTGGTATGGCCGCGGTCCAAAGGCAGGAGCAGCAGTAGGGAGGTAGCGATGAGATCGCAGCTATCCTCCAGAAACAGACGAAAAGAACCAGCTTCAACAGCTGCAGCACGGGGCGGCGAGCGAGATGTGTCGTCATCTCTGACCACTGCCGGGGTGCCTCGCTGGCGGCACATATAAAATTGAGAGAAAATGTCAAAGCCGACGCCGTGATGGAGCGACAGAAGAAAACCCACGTTCGCACGAGGGCTCACCGTGGGGATCGGTCGAGAAATATGCATACTGTGGGCGGCTCGCCTCAAGCCAGCCCCTCGGTTGCAGGCGAGTACGAGGCCGCAGGGCCACGGTTTCGTACTTATGTCAAAACGGCTACGCTCCTCCTCCTCCTCCTCCTCCTCCTCCTCCTCCTCCTCGTCCTCCTCCTCCTCCTCCTCCTCCTCCTCCTCCTCCTCCTCCTCCTCCTCCTCCTCCTCCTCCTCCTCCTCCTCCTCCTCCTCCTCCTCCTCATTCCCTTGCCACCAGGCGGTCCCCAGGGATGGCCCGAAGAAACCCTTCAAAGCCACCCCTTTGCTCCCAAGGATTGTTCGACTCACCCTGGTTGCCGGCTCCGTTTCACTACATGTGTCTCTTCATTCCTCTTCCCGTCAACTCCCATGGGCAGGGTTTGTGAATGCGCTGACGGGAATACTTTTGGCCTGCGGGCTCACGAAGCAAGTCGAAAAGCGTCCGAACATTAGCCGGGCCGCGAGCGACTAGGCAGCAAGAAAAGAGAGGCAAGCGAAGCGAGCGTGCAGGCAGCCACTCAGAAGAAAAAACAGGAGGAACAAAAAAAATCGGTGGCGTGGAGATCCCGGTGGCGACCACCAAGTAGGCGCAGCCAAAATGGCGCGGCGGCACGACCATGAACACGCAGAGGTCGATCACTCGGTGTGAGTCGCACAAGGCCCGTCAGATACGAGCACGACCGACAGGCACACCCGGACGACGTCCGTGCCGTAGGCGGCACAATAGCATCGTGTCAGCGCAAGAGTGAAGAGGGGCAACCTCGTCACAGACAGGACTGCAAACGGCAGTACCTCGTTTGTACAGCAGTGGCACATGTCGAAAGCGAAGTCCATGTAGGAGAAAGCAGCCGACGGGCGCACAGAGCCACACATGCCGAAGTCCTTGCACCGAGAAGGACAGCAGCGTAGCGAGACCCCACTGAACCCAAACGGTCGCCAGTGGAGGCCGACACCAGACAGGAGCAGGCCAGGGGCCACCTGACCGCCCATCCCCAGTGTGATCCTTGCATGGAATTCGTAGCGAAACCTCTCGGAAACCGTCCGGTCACCAGTGGATGCCGACACCAGCCAGGAGCAGGCCAGGGGCCACCTGACCGCCGGTCCCCAGTGTGAACCTTGCATGGTGCATGGAACTCAGGCTGTCAAAGATCAGACAGCGGTATTGGCGGCAACCCTAGCCGCGTGGGATAAACCCGGTGAAACAAGGGACAGGAGGGGAAGTGCACACCAAGCACGGTAGGCACCGCGCTGTCGCAGCTAACCGCTGCGGCATTAGGATGAAGGAGGGGAGGAAAGGAAGTGCACGCCAGGCACACACGCGGAAGGAGAGGAGGGGAGAAAAAAAAGAAACACGAGCATCGGAACCCAACAGAACCCTTTCGGCCATCAGCAGGGGGGAGGGGGGGTGGCGCCCGCCCACCTCACCGCCCACTCCCGGTGTAATACTTTGCGTGAGAACAAAGCTGGCGGAGCACCGTCGGACAGCGGTATTGGCGGCAACCCCAGCCGCGAGGGAAACTCCCAGTGAAACAAGAGGGAAAGTCAGCGAACCGCTGACGCAAAAGGAGAAGGAGGAGAGCTCACCATAACCCTGTGCGCATCGATGCGCACGCCAAGCGCTCTGTATCGAAGCCTACTTCAGTAAACCCGCCACTGGGACCAGCTTGCCGTTGTCCTCCACACGAAGTCAGGGTAAAGCTGGGCTCTTAAAGCCGCGAAGTAGCGTGCAATCACGACGATGAGGTCTTCCATTGGGCTAGCACGCCGTCCCACATGCGCCAGCTGACGGGGATACTTTTGGTCTGCGGGCTCGCGAAGCAGGTCCAAAGCCGTCCGAACACTAGCCAGGCCGCGACTAGGCAGCAAGAAAAGAGAGGCTAGCGAAGCGAGCGCGCGGGCAGCCAGTCAAAAGAAGAGCCAGGAACAACACTCCCAAATCGGTGGCGTGGAGATCCCGGTGGCGACCATCAAGTAGGCGCAGCCACAATGGCGCGGCGGCACGACCATGAACACGCAGAGGTCGATCACTCGGTGTGAGTCGGCACAAGGCCCGTCAGATACGAGCACGACCGACAGGCACACCTTGACGACGTCCGTGCCGTAGGCGGCACAATAGCATCGTGTCAGCGCAAGAGTAAAGAGGGGCAACCTCGTCACAGACAGGACTGCAAACGGCAGTACCTCTTGTTTGTACAGCAGTGGCACATGTCGAAAGCGAAGTCCATGTAGGAGAAAGCAGCCGACGGCGCACAGAGCCACACATGCCGAAGTCCTTGCACCGAAGAGGACAGCAGCGTAGCGAGACCCCACTGAACCCAAACGGTCACCAGTGTGGAGGCCGCCACCAGACAGAAGCAGGCCAAAGGCCACCTGACCGCCCATCCCCAGTGTGATCCTTGCATGGAATTCGTAGCGAGACCTCTCGGAACCCTTCCGGTCACCACTGGAGGCCGACACCAGCCAGGAGCAGGCCAGGGGCTGCAAACGGCAGCACCCCTTGTTTGTACAGCAGTGGCACATGCCGAAAACTGTCGGGGATTTTTTGATCTGCGGCTCCAAGGACGATTCCAGAGAGCGGGTCGTATAGAGCATGGAACAGCACGCACTGACGGGGATGCGCGAAGCGTGAAGAATAATTTTCCCTGGCAGAGGGGGGGGGTCGGGATCCCCCAAATTATTTCCTGGGGCGGGGATGGAGGGGGGGGGGTTCTGGGCCCCCAATTGGCTGGGGCCCGGGGGGGGTCCAAAGCCACGCACCCCTGGTTTGGGGAGGGGGGGTTGAGCCCCCCTCCCTGTCAGCAGCGGCAGAAAGCACTCTTTCGTCGATCCTGACGGCATGAGTTTGCACTGCCAGTCCAAGCCCTCCCCTCCTTCCTACCGGAGAAGGTTCAGGGGGGACCGGCTCAGGGGGGGGTCCATCGAGCTGGAATCGGTGATGCATCGCCGATAGATCGGCGATAGGCCCCCGCTAGCGTGTCCGCACGCTCCTGGGCGGGGCGGGCTATCGGGCCCTTGTCGAAGATAAAGAAGCGGCTGGGGGTCGGTCGATGCATCCCTCCCTGAACCTATCACCCAATGCTGGCCTCTGGCTTTCGGGTCGTGACTCCGCTCTCCAGCGGCCGTTCAGGACGATCCGGGCACCCCCAGAACGCCCTGCGCAGCTGCCGGAGAGCACCCCGAGGCTGGAAGACCCGCCGAGAACCGACGAGCACGCCCGAACACCTCGAGCGTGAGTCCGTCACTCCAGCATTGTCTCCTGACCCTCCTCCGCCCGATCCTCGAAACCCCGCGCCGCCCCAGGCGAGGGGGCCTCCGCGACCTCGCTCGGTGCCCTGCCCATCCCCAGCGATGAGCACAGGCTCGTGCCCGCATTCCTCGCCAGGCCG
Source organism: Prorocentrum cordatum (assembly GCA_963575745.1). Classification (NCBI taxonomy): domain Eukaryota; class Dinophyceae; order Prorocentrales; family Prorocentraceae; genus Prorocentrum; species Prorocentrum cordatum. The sequence continues at coordinate 42,580 of CAUYUJ010004559.1, read as the reverse complement.
GCGATGCCGCCGCCCGCCGCGGCCGGCTGGGACGCCGGCGCCTCCGCGATGCCGCCCATCAGCTCGTCGTCGTCGCCGCAGGGCGGCGCCGCCGGCGCCGCAGGCTCCGCCTCGACGCCGCCGAAGGAGGCGGTCGCGCAGCCGCCGCTGCCGAACGCGGGGCAGTCCTCGGGGGCGCCCCCACCGCTCATCGCGCCGAGGAGTCACGGCGGCGGGCCTCATGCTTGGCGGCTGCTGGCATCCTGGGGCCCCCGCCGGGCCCCGGGACCGTCAGAAGTCAGCTCGGGAGGCATGCTGGTCTGGGGGAGGCGGTAGCCAGACCCCCGACGTCGCGATTTCTTCGCAGCGGCGACCCCCAGAGGTCTGGGCCCCTTCCCCTGGTCTGGTTTTCCATCCTGAGTCGTTCTCTGACGGCCCCGAGGCCTGGTAAGGGGCCCCGGAGGCCGAAAATAGCGAAACGCCTCCCGTCATCGCGAGGAGGTCTGGGTACAGACCTCGCGAAAATAGCGACTCCTTCATATGGCGAGGAGGTCTGGGTACAGACCTCCTCGCGAGCCTCCGCACACGGCGACGCACCGTCACGACGTCGGCGCTCTGCGGGGGGGGGCGCCTCTGCCGCGCACGAGGCTTGCCCGGTCGCACCCCCCGCCCTCCGGCGGCCCCGCCGGCGGTGGTGCCCCCGGCCTTTCGCCGGCGGGCCAGAGCCGCGCCCCCCCCCGAGCAGCCGACGGCCCAGAGATCCGACGTCGTGATTTTTTCAATGCGCGGCCCCCGGAAGTCTCGACCCATTCCCCAGCACCTGATTCTCATCCTGGGTCGTTTTTTGACGGTCCCGAGGCCCGATCAGGGCCCCTAGGGGCCGAAATTTACGCAAAAGCTCCGCCGTGATTTTTGTCAATACGCTGGATCTCTGGGGGTGACGCCCTGCCAGGAGAGCTGCAAGAGTGGTGATGGTCACGGGCCCCCTGGCGCAGGAGAGCCCAGAAGCGGATCGATGAGTCGGGTCGACGATCGAAATTTACCAGCCTGGAACATATCCCTATCCCCATGCTGGGCATCGCCTCATCACGATGCCAGTCTTAGGGATTCCCTCAGCTTTTCAGGGCGCATCCCCAAGATTGCCATCGCCTTTTGAGCGTGTCAATCTTAGGGATAGGGATAGGTTCGAGGCTGGTGAAGGAGAGCTGCAACAGTGGTACTGGTCACGGGCCCCCTGGCGCAGGAGAGCCCAGAAGCGGATCGATGAGCCGGGTCGGCGATCGAGATGGATCGAGCGGGCGGAATGCGGCAGCCAAGTCCAGGAGAAGTCGGCTCGGCGGGGCCCGGCAGGCCGGTGCGCCTCCACGGAAGAGCGGAGCCCAGCTCGGAAGCCGCAGTCGAATCGAATCGGAGCCGGAAGCCATCGCAATCGAGCCGAATCGGATCGGAGGAGTCGAAATGAGCCCGGAAGCGAGCCATCCTGGTTACAGCTCGAGGGGCGCGCGGCGCGGTGCACAGATCGCGCTGTGCAGCACGGTTGGCGCCCGCCCGCCCGCCAGGGCGTGGGCGGGCTGCGACTTGGAAAGGGCTGGCAGCCGAGTTCAGCCCAAGCCGCTCGGGTGTCAGAGACGTGCGATGGTGGTGATCATGGCGACGACGAGAACGATGGCCACGCGAGTGGTAATTGAGTCCAGTAGTTCAACGTGGGTGCGTCGAGGCATCGCCAGAATGTGCTGGGCAAGGCGACCAGAAGTGATCGAAGGCATTCGAAAGAGCAGGTACGCGAGCTCGCCTCTCCCTCATCGTTCCTCGTCGTTGCGTCAGCTCTTCCTGCCTCCAGAATCTCCTCACCCCCCATTCGTCGGTACCCTCCCTATTCCTCCCCATTATCCTGCCTTCCCCTCCCCCCTCCCTTCCCCTCACCCTCCCTTCCCTCCCCTCCCCTACCTCCCTCCCCTCCCTCCCCTCCCCTCCCCTCCCCTCCCCTCCCTCCCCTCCGCCCCTCCCGATCTCTCCCCTCCCCTCGCCTCCACAATGACACAACGTGAACACTGCTCTCCTCTCTCCCCTAATGACGTCCAGGAAAATGATTGGCCCCCCTCCGCGTGCTGCTTTCTTTACATACCGGAAATCCGGGAGTTGGGTTTTCGATCGGGATTTGTTTTCTATCCCGCTGAAGCGCTGGCCTCATTTTCGGGCTTCTGCTCAATTTCCAAATCATGTTCCCGCTGCAGCGCTGGCCTCATTTCCGCGCTTCCGCTCGTTCCGAATCGTGCTCCCCCTGCAACGCTGGCCTCATTTCCGCGCTTCCACTCGTTCCGAATCGTGCTCCCGCTGCAGCGCTGGCCTCATTTCCGCGCTTCCGCTCGTTCCGAATCGTGTTCCCGCCGCAGCGCTG
>CAUYUJ010004559.1:20203-35203 GCA_963575745.1 Prorocentrum cordatum | reverse complement strand
CCCCCCCCCGGATGGGAGGGAGGGAGGGAGAGAGGAGAGGGGCACGGATGAGCGGGGAGAGGGCGGAGGGAACACAAGCTGGGTGTGCTCGCGCACTGTCTGACATCCGATCCCTCCCTCCCAGCCATCCCCGCTGCGCTAGCCTCGCCTGTCTGCGGACGCGTGCCATGGCTGACCTGGACCTTAATAAAAAGGGGGGGAAGAAGAAGAAGAAGAAGAAGAAGAGGAAGAGTTGAGAGGGAGCGAGGAGCGGGGGGGCGCGGCCGGGGTCCCGAGACGGGTTCGGGGCAGGGAGGAGGGCGGAGAGCTGGACTCGGAAGGGCACCAACTACACAGCTGCACCGCTCCTGGCCAGGCCCGTCCCGGGCCCCAGCTCGCTGCATTTGGTGTGCTGCCCGGGCCAGGAGGGCGCACACGCCGATCCTGGGCTCAAGACGTGCGCCTGGCAAGGATCGGGAGCGGCCAAGAGGGGGGTGTCCAGGAGGGGGGGGTGCAAATTATGACCGGCGGCATGTGCGCGGCCCAGCGGGGGGGCCAGGGACGTAATGGAACAAGAAGAGGCGCCACGAAATCTGGGGAGAAATCATGGCCCGCGCCATGATATCCACCCACCCCTAGTCATCACCCCCCTCTTTTCCGCCCCCGAAAGGACAGGTGCTGCTGCACAGCTGGCGGATGCCGGAACCCCTGAGCCCCCAAAAAATAGCCATCTCTTCGGGCTGCAGCTTTTACTTCCGCCAGGCTCCCGCCAGCCTTCCGCTGGCGGAGGCGGCCGCGTTTTGCCTCCGCCGGCCTCCGGTCGACCTTCCACTGCCTTCCGCCGAGGAAGTGCCGTCACCTTCGATCATCGAAGGCAAGGACCTTTCTGGAGCGCGCCAGCCAATTGGGTGTATTGCGAAGGAGTGACTTTCAAACAGATTCCGCCCTATTGGCGCCTATGACTGTCTATCAATGCCCCTAGTAGCACCTACTTAGTGTCTATCCGCGCCTATTAGCGCCTAGAAGTGACTACTGGCGCCTATCAGCGAAAGTAGTAATCAAAATCAAGTACCAATAAGCAATAGACAATGTCAATAACCGGGAAAAGACAGCAACTCATGCTTAAGATTCGAGCGTTGGCAGAACTGGGTTTAGTGGAACCTGGTTTAGGGATTTGTACCGGGGGCGCCCCCCCGTCCCATTTCCACTAACCGGAACTGCCATCACCCGAAAAACACCAGTCACGGCAAACCTGGTTTAGTGAATCTGGCCAATTGAGGGGCCCCTGGGCCCTTCCACTAACCGGGTCCCCTTACCTGGGGTCCTGGCTATACCCGAAAGATGACTCCCACGCCTCTCGCACAGCACGGCTAAAGCTCGCGCTCTCCTGGGCATCGCGGGCGGGCGCCTCGCGCATCCGGTACCCCGGGTCGGCGTCGTCGCGGTACAGGTCCGGGATCCGCTGGCCACGGCCAAGGCGAGGGCGCGTGAGGACGTTGGCATGAAGCCGGGCCTGTCCTCCTACAGGGGGATCTTGGACGAAAAATTAGAAATAGTCAAAAAATACCCCCAAAGGGTCAAAAAATACCGAAAGACATAGTCCCCAGACTAGTTTTTTACGATTTTTGAAAAGTCCACCTGTGGAGGCACACGCCCGACTCAACATTGGCAGGGCCCGTGGCGCGCGCGGCGGGGGGGCGACTGCGACTGCGACCGCGGCCCGCACGGCGCACCCCCGCAGGTGCCGCGGGCTGGGGCCTGAGCGCCCAGAGAGCAGCGCTCCTACCGGCGCGGCGGGGGGCGAGGTTGGGCAAATACACTCGGGGCGTTGACCTAAGGAACCCTAAATAAGGAACGAGGCCCCGTTGCCACATAAGTTAAACTTCGATTTCGCATGGAAATCCTTAGGAAACCCCAAGGCAAACTGCAAAACGATCAAGGAACACCGAGCCCCTCCCCAACGCCCCAACTGTACGCGTGAGCCCTATGCTTGTGGATGCCACGAAAAGGGACACTCCAACAATCCTATCATTGAACTCAAGATGTGCTTAAAATATGTGCAAAATCGTGTTCTAAGAATGCGTCAAGCACGCGTTTTACATGTTTGAAAAGGTTTGAAACATGGCTTAGACATCTGGAAAACGATTTGGCAGCACGCTTCCTCTCCATGGACCGCCCTCCACCGCCCTGCGCCTCCTTGCTGCACCCTCTTGGCACGCCGGCTCCCCGTGCCGAGGGCCGCCCGCGCGCCCCCCTCCCGTCGACTCTCGACGGCCGGGCTCCTCCGGCGTCCGCCAGGAGAGAGAGAGAGAGAGAGAGAACAAAAAAAAAAAAAAACGAGACCTGGCCCCCTGCAGGTCAGACCTCTGAGGCGCCGACGGCGAGGTGCCACTCCAAGGCTGGGAGTGCTCGGCCGTCGAGGAAGCTGCCCTCAAGGGGCCCAGGGACACACAAACAGAGAGACACGAATCCCAGGATTCCCCCGATGGTCACACGTGCTCTGGGTTTTCGTCTTTCCTGGAAAAAACTGCATAAACAGAAACTTTTGGCGCTCCGCGCGGATTTCTTGGATGTGGGCCCTCGGGGCGTAGATGGTCCAGCGCTGTTTCTCTTCCCTCCTCCGAAGCCCTCTTAGCCTTCGGGGGCCGGGCACCCTCTCCCCCACTGCTCCCTGGCTATCCGGGCCCCAGACGGAGTGGTCAGAGCCCCCAAGATGGCTCCAAGAGGGCCCCCATGCTTCAAAGATGGCCCACAAGATGGCTCAAGACAGACGATGCCTGCAAGAGGCCCAAAGAGGACCACAAGGCGGCTGTAAGTGCTCTCGGAGCCCCCCTTGAGCCCTTCCAAGCGTCCAACATCCTCGAAAAACAAGCAACAATAAAAACCGACAAACAAACAAACAGACAATCAGAGGCAGCAGCGTGGAACGGGGATTCCCCGCTGCAATATCCCTGCGGAGAACAGCGGGCAACGCGTCCTCCTCGTTCTCCTCCTCCTCCTCCTCCTCCTCCTCCTCCTCCTCCTCATCCTCCTCCTCCTAGGTCGCTGTTTGAGGGGTCAAAAGCATACCGACCGTACCTCATGCACAATCGTACGGTAGCGACTTTGCGCCCTCCACCCGCAAGCCTCGGGGGCAAAGGGGACTGGGGAGCACTCATGGCGACGACCGTGTGACCTGGCCTAGGATGAGGATCTGCTATTACAACTCGCTGTCAAGCGGGCAACAACGAGCGCCTCGAAGACAGAAGTACGGAACTACACAGCTGGGACATAGTATTGCGTTGTGGCACGTTCAGATGGACAGGACTGGAGGCCGTACCGCGTATAGACTTACCCTCACACGTTGTACTACAGTTGGGGCACGAAAGAGCAAATGAGTCAACAAGAGTTGCGGGGCTGCCATACTGATAAGCAACAGGATAAACGAGAGAGCGATCCGAGAGATCTACATCCCACCAGCGTTCCTCTAGGGACGGGTTTGAAGGAGTCCACATAGCTACCATGGGATATGACTACTCCCTCTTCGTGTACTACTGTGCTCCTACATACGTCCCATACTAAGCAACACTGGCAGACAGCATAACTAGGTGGTTGGAGCAACGTATTGACAAGCTAGGGTGTCGCACAACAGTGGTCCTGGGAGGAGATGTGAACAGTGATTTAGGGTGCCAGCGCGAACACGATGGCACAATAGTATGCAGCAAAGGTCCTACCATAGGTAGGCAGCAACCTGAGATAGAGAATGCCAACGGCACCAGCTACAGAAACCTTTGCCAGACAAGCGACCTCAATGTAGTCACCACCCACCACAACGTATGACCGACGTACTACGGACACTCGGGAAATACCAGCAGAGTGGATCACATAGCCATACCGACTGGTGCACTAGGGCTTGTAAAACAATGCGCGGCACTACACCTCTCAGACAAGCGACTCCAAAAGATAACAGCGCGAGGACACAGAGACCATCTACCCATCGGCCTCACGCTACAAGCATCGACCGCCACCTCCTCCTTCCCAACTCGCCCCCGCATACAACAGGGGCTGTGCAGAGACGGCCTCATGGAGTGCCCCCGCAGCGGACACAAGCGGGAGCAACTCCTCGTCACTCTCGACCAGGAGATAGAAGCAGTGGGGAGGGGTAAGTGGGAGGAGGCGCTCAGCGAACCGACCCCGGATACCACTTGGGACCAACTAGGGGGGTCAGTACGGCAGGCCATGCTTACGACGCCTGTGAAGAACAAGGGACAGGACGAGGTAGATGAACTAACTAAGAAAGCAAAAGCGACTCGACTACAGCTACTACGACGACGAAGAGACTTACGACAACGACTCACCGACGAAGCCACGACCGAAGAATACGACGAAGTAGAAGCTGAGCTCAAAGAAATCAGCGCTGCACTCAAGCAAGCCAGAAAACGGGTGGAGGAGGAGAGGAGGGCCAAGCTGGCAGAACGCATTTGGGAGGTCTACGAGCGTTGGAACTTCGCAGAAGTGCACCGACTGAGGATACAACATGAACGAAACAGCCGAGGCCCGAAGAAGCGATACTACCTTACCCCCAAAACAAGCTGGCCTAAAGAATACTGGCAACTAGAGTTAAGTCTGGCCTGTCCCTCTGCAGGGGGAATATTCGAAAATAGTCAAAAAATAGTCTGGGGACTGTCTTTTGAGTATTTTGGGGCATCTTTCGAATATTTTTGGGGTATTTGTATTTTTCGTCCATAATCCCCGTGTAGGGGGACAGGCCCGACCCAAAACAAGAGCCGGGACGACCAGCGCTCGAGGGAGGACTCGGTGCCCAACCGATCGACCGGGTCGAGACACGAGCGGAGCACGCACGGCCTGTTTCCGGCACCACCGAGCGGCCGCCGACGGATACCGAGCTGCAGGGGCAGGTCGACGACGACGAAAGGGCGAGGTTACGATGTGGTCAACGAGCGTGCACAAGAAGAGGATGGCCAGGACGGGGGATACCCACAGAAGTGGCCTGGCTCCGACTCGGCCCCGCCCTCCATCTTGGGAGCGCCACCGACGAGTCACACCAGCTCGAGCTCCGCAGGACAGCAGCAGCTGAAACGAGAGGAGACGAGGAGGACTTAGAGCACTACACTAACCTGGGCAAATTCAAAAAAGGGGGAGAGTTACTACTGAAAATGGAGTGGACTATGGGTACAGCATTGGGCAAGGCAGAAGGGCCAATGGACGACGACAACTGTGTAGAAATGTGAAAACAAAGGTCATACGGAGTGGACAGGGGCACTTATGCTGGACTAGATGCGCCGAGGATGCAGGAGCTCCAGCACACGTACAAGCGCTGCCTCGACCAGCTCCTACTACCACGCCGCAGCTGCCAGGTCACGCCGTCAGATGGGCATCGCTCACAAGCATTTCCAGCAAACAAAAAAGAACACTCTAAGGACGGCATGCTGGGCAAGCGGATACTACACGCCTACTACTCAGTTCCACGACAGATCAAACGACTCATGTACATGGCGTTCGGCATAGGTGCGGCCCCCAGCGGACTAACGGCATTCGATATAACCACTGCACACACCAATGTGCTGGACAGTGCACTAGGCAAATACGTAAGTACACTGACAGGTAGAGCTGTGTCTTGGGAGAAGGAGGATGGAACCATACGCTGCAAAAACCTACGACAAATATTCAGATACTGGCGGATGGAACGCTCAAGTGTATCACTAAAGGTACGACGACTAAAGTGGTACCAGAGCTGGTCCCGCTACTACCCCAAGGAGCACGGTGCAATGCTCGCTGCTGCCTTTGGCTCCTCCCGATTAGTTGTGACACGGGGGAACAGGAGGCTTCCGGAAATCAGAGGTCGCAGTAGTCATCGTCGACAACTAGTGCCCGTGGTGTAAGAGTACGCTCGCAGATCGGAAAACAACGATCGACCATGCTACGAGATGGGTCCATAAGCACGGGATATGCCACCAGGACAGGTCCAAGTGGGCCCACCCCATACAAGAACCCAGGACACTAACATGTCGGATCTGTACCCATCAGGCTCAAACACTCGAGGAGTATCAGGCGCACATACGAGAGAACCTCGCGGGCACAGACCAGATCCGAGCGGCCAATGGCGGAGTTGCACACAGCGTGAGAGGCCGAGGACGGGACGATGGAGTGGCGAGTCAAGCACCCGCCGCCATCAGGAGGAGCAGTGGACGAGCCTCGCCCGCAGAAGCAGGGCAACATCGGCGAGGGCAGCGGCAGCCAGGCGTCCCAACCAGGAGCCCGAGGCGGAGGACGAGGTCGCGGACCCCCAGGAGGAGGAGGAGGACCAGGTAGGGGAGGAGATGGAGTGCAAGCAGACCTCCGAGACAAGATTCGAGCATTCCAGCGGCTGGCCCTGCAGAACCCAGCCGAGATCCACAGCCTCTCCCACCTCACAAGCGAGTTCTGGCTCGCCCTCTTCGCGGAAGATTGGACCCGAGCCTCCATCGAGACGGGTTCGCGAGTACGGCAGGGGGGAAGCGAAGGCCAAGGGCACAGGCCCCGGGCACGGGCCTCCTCCCGGCCACGTCGCCGCGGCGTTCCTGGAAGGGATCGCGGAGGCGCTCGAGACCAAGGCGCAGGACAACGATCAGCACATGCAGCGCGTGGCGAAGACCCTCACGGACCTCATGGAGCAGCTGGACCAGCCACGGGGGGACCGACAGCCGTGACGGAGGTCTCCATGCAGCGCAAGATCCAGGAGGCATGCAGGCCGCCGGACGAGGAGAGAGAGGCGGGGCCGCGCAGGGCCGAGGTCTTGTGCACGATCAGCACGTCGCCGTCGTTCGGGGCGGCACTCTTCGAGCAGAACCTCGACCAGGCCCAGTGCGAGAGGATCCGCGGCTTCAAGGGGGACAGGCTTCAGGCAGTCCCTGGGCTGGCGAGGGCGCTCTTGGGCGCCAAGAGGAGCCGCTCGGTAGCGCCCAGCTCGGCAGGCGCCGCGACCAACGAGGTCAGAGCCACTGGAGATGCCCGCAGCCCTTAGCAGACAGAAGCCGCGGGCCCCGCGAGCGCCTCCGCAGGGACCGCGGGACCAAGGCCGACAAGCGACTGGCCCCCCTCTGCCCCGCCGCACACTCGGGAGGGAGAACTCGCGATGCAGATCAGCAGCGACCTCGAGCGATACACGATACTACGAGACAAAGCTGCAGGATGTGGGGGCCATATGGCGGACACTACGCAAGGTGACCTACTATCGGGAGCAACGTTCGAGGGCATACTATCAGGCCATGGGATAACAATGAGATCAGAGTGTCCAAACACTATCTGCCAGCCTACTCTCACATATTACGGTCCCACCTCCCCCCAACTACTACCCTCCCCACTACTAGACACATCGGCATCAGGTTGGATTCCGTCGTTGGTCTGTTACTATAGGGGAAGCTATGAGGCAAACGTTGAAACACTGATTCAGCCAATCTGTGCATATGCAGTTTGTTGAAGAAGGACGGCATCAACGCGACGCCAAGGAATGTCATAGACGCGAGCCTTTGGCCTAGACGAACGTCGCGCACGACTACCCAAATAGCGCAGTTCTGCAACCGGTAACTAGTTTCTGCGGGAGTGCACGGACACGCGAAACACCGATGAACTCAGCGTTAGCTGGCAACTGCCTCACCCTCATGCCCCGTCCCCCGCCTCCTCCCGCATCCCCGTGCCTTCACCTCATCCTCCCCATGTCCGTGCGATTCCTCCCCCTCCTGATACCCCTCCCGCTCCTCGTTTTCGCGCTCTCCAATGCCCTTTCATGTCGTCCCTCCTCGTCCTCCTCCGCCTTGCGCGCTCCCCCATCATCCGTATCCTTGCCCTCCTCCCCTCCCCTGCGCCCTGGTGCAGCGCATCCCCCGTCCGTTTGCCCACCCTCACTTTCCTCGTCCCCGTGATGCTGAAACCGAGGCTGCAACTCCTCCTAGGCCCATTTACGCCCCTCTCCTCCTCCCCCTTTCATCCCCCGGCCCCTTCGCCACCCCCCCATCAGGTGCAGAACAAACGCAACCAGCTACCGAAATCAGGACCTCACGACAGATGGACACGTACGAGTACGTGTACGAATGTGGACCCACCTACGAAATTGTAGCCATCAACGAGAAGACTGCGGACCGACATCGGTGCTCACCTACCCCACCCACTAGAGGGGACATCAAAGGGCCTCTTAGGGGACTACCAACTACGGGGCCTCGAGAGTCGAAGGAAGAGCCAAACCAGGACAGAACCAGGACTCAAAGACTGACCAAGACGCCTACTCCTCCTCCCGATGTTTCGCAATCTTCCACCACAACCGACACAACTACGGACCTGCCATCGCCCTCTTCACTATGTCAATGTGTCCCCCCAGCTCAGGAAACAACCAGGCATAGGCCAGGCGTACCAGGCGACAAGCCCCGATTCCAACACCATCCAGGCTCTTCTCCTACCGCGGCCCCTTCGACTCGACCCGAGCGTTTCAGCATCCCCCACGCGTGGGACCAGTTGGAGGTACCGACACCTGCTCTCATTTCGGCATGGCGCAGCAGCGCAGCCCGACCGCATGGGCGGCGGCAGCGGCCGCTGCGGCGCAGCCGCCGACGCCTGAGGCGACGGAGCAGGTGGCGATCGCGGCGAAGGCCCTGGCGATCGAGTGGGTCCATACAGTACCGCTTGGAGACCTGCCACAAGACGGCGCAGAGCACGGGCGAGAAGTTCGACGGCCTCACCCAGTACAACTAGCAGGTGCTCTACGGCCTCTACAAGCAGCAGGACCGCATCATCACCAGCTTGTCGAGGATCATCGCGAGCAAGAGCCCGAACCAGTAGGAGGAGATCGACCGTATCCACGCGACAGAGCTATTGCAGCAGCAGCAGCACGAAATCTGCAACACCATCGAGCACTGCCGCGGCGTGGAGGGCGTCCTCGGCAAACAGAGCAGGCTCATCAAGGGCCCGTACCAGTGGGAGCTGGACGATGAGCTCGAGGGCCACTACACGGGGCTACGATGAGGTGGCGATGATCGACCAGAACAGCATCGACGGTGCACAGCAGCCGCACAAGAACGGCACGCAGCAACGCACGAAGTGCACCAACCCGAGCAAGTCGATCCAGGGGTGGACGCCGTACGTGAGAGTGTTGCCGTCGCAGTTGCAGATCCAGCCCCCACCCCCGCCAGGACTCCCAGCGGAGCCGAGCGCGCCGAGCCCGGGTGGGGACCTCCTGTCGGTTGCAGAAGAGGCGGGGTGGGGGCTGGGCTGCATGTCGTGAGCCGTGAGATCAACACCCCTGCATGTTTGTTAGCGGAGCCCCTCCCGTCAACGCCAGAAAGCCCTGCCGTCGAGCAGTCTTCTGCCAATGAGGCCATTCCAGATCGACGGCAAGGATCCAGTTAGCAGCAGGCGGGCTCCCATCCATTAACAGCAGGTTTGGGTTCCGCTGCTTGCGCCGTCGGCAGTGAGAGAGGTGGTGGGGGTGTGGAATAGGAGAGGGGGAGCGGGGGGAGGAGGAGTGCTCTCAGCGACCGTGGGGCCCGCCTCCACGGGCATGCACCGCAGGCCGCCTGCGTCCGAGCCACCTGTGCACCAAGGCAGGGTCCCCCTGCTGACGGCGCAGCGGCCCCCGATCGCAAGGGTCGGGGGTCGCGCGCGCCCGGCAGCCCTCGATCGCAAGGGTCGGGGCCAGCTTCAATCTCATCACCCAGGGATCGGTCCGAAGTGTTTCGAGTCAAGCTAGAGACACAGACCCCCAACGGCCTTGTCCTTGTCCTTATCCTCCCCCTCCTCCTCCTTCTCCTCCTCCTCCTCCTCTTCTTCTTCTTCCTCTTCCTCCTCATCCTCATCGGCCTCCGCCTCCTTCTCATCCTCCAGGCACTCCATCTTCCTATCGTGCCAGTGGGTTTCATCCTCCACCGCCACCTGCTCCTGCAACCCACTCAAACACGGCCACCCCTGCATCCCCCTCATCGTCGTCGTCGTCTTCCTACTCCTCCTCCTTCTGGCCGTTCTGCCCATCCTCCTCTTCCCGCTCCCTCTCTGCATTCCACCTCTTCCTCGTGCTCCTGCACCTCCTGCTCCTCGGACGGTTGCGACAGCGGGCGGGCTAAAATGTGTCGCCTGGTTGCGGTTGCGGTTGCGGTTGCGCCCGCGGGCGGGTTGAAATGTGTCGCCAGGTTGCGGTTGCGGTTGTGCCCGCGGGCGGGTTGGACTGTGCCGCCTGGGGCGGTTGCGGTTGCGCCCGCGGGCGGGTTGAAATGTGCGCCTGATTGCGGCTGCGGTTGCGGTTGCGCCCGCGGGCGGGTTGAAATGTGTCGCCTGTTTGCGGTTAGCGGTTGCGCCCGCGGGCGGGTTGAAATGTGTCGCCTGTTTGCGGTTTGCGGTTGCGCCCGCGGGCGGGTTGAAATATGCCGCCTGGTTGCAATTGCGCTGCGCCCGCGGGCGTGTTGAAATGTGTCGCCTGGCTGCGGTTGCGGTTGCGCCCGCGGGCAGGTTGAAATGTGTTGCCTGGTTGCGGTTGTGGTTGCGGTTGTGCCTGTGGGCTAGTTGGAATGTGCCGCCTGGTTGCGGTTGCGGTTGCGGTTGCGCCCGCGGGCGGGTTGAAATGTCACCTGGTTGCGGGCGGTTGCGGTTGCGGTTGCGCCCGCGGGCGGGTTGAAATGTGTCGCCTGGTTGCGGTTGCGGTTGCGCCCGTGGGTGGGTTGAAATGCGTCGCCTGGTTACGGTTGCGGTTGCGCCCGCGGGCGGGTCAAAATGTGTCGCCTGTTTGCGCTTGCGGGTGCGCCTGCGAAAAGTGATGTCAAAAATGCCCCCCAGTTCAATCAGTACAATTCATAATTCACTTGGTCAGTCAGCGGGGCCTACAAAATTTCACCTGGCTCCGCAAGTAAACAAACAAAAACTGCAAATCCGCCGACCCTGTCGGCGTGTGGGAGAGGCTTTTCCGTCTTCCCCACAGCGTCGTCGCCTCTTCTGCTTTCCGAGGGCTCCCTACACAAGTCCACAAAAAATTAAACAACGTCGTCCTTCAGTCGACGGGAACCCCTTTCCCTTGATCCCTTCCCCGCTGGGGGGGGGTCCTGGGGCAACTCCCGGGGGGTGGTCCTGGGGCAACTCCCGGGGGGGGGTCCCCCCTCGGATACGCAACCCCCCGCCTCTCTTCCTCCTGCGTCCTGGGGCTCCGTTGACCATCTGGGGCCGTCTGCGGGCCCTTTGATCCCTTCCCCGCCTGAGGGGGGCTGGTCCCGGGGCAACTCCCGGGGGGGGGTCCCCCCTCGGATACGCAGCCCCCCGCCTCTCATCCTCCTGCGTCCTGGGGCTCCGTTGACCCTCCGGGGCCGTCTGCGGGCCCTTTCAGCCTACCTGAAGGCTCCTTGGAGACCTTTCGCAATTTTTAGACTCTCTTGGCAGCCTCTGGCGGCACTCTTGACAGCCTCTGCGGGCGCTTTTGGACCTCGCTTGACGCCGTATTGGAACCCTCTCAGGCCACTTGAGGGCGCTCTTTGCCTATCTTGGCACTCCCTGGAGCCGTTCCCGAACCCTGGAGGAGGCCTCTTGAACTGTCTTCGGACGACCTTGCAGGCATCTGGCGCCGTCTTCGAGCCATCTGAGGGCATCTTGGACCCCTCTACCTCCATTGTCTTCGTCGTCGCTGCCTACAGGGTCTGCGGCATCGGCCGTAAGGCCTTCGCAATACACCGACACAGTCGGCGTGTATGAGAGGCTCTTCGACGCGAGGCCAGACCAACCCAAACTGAAGTACGCTAGCCTCCTTTGAATCGTATTCTGGGGGAGCCAGTGGGGAGGGCGGGGAGGGGAAGCATGACATAACGCCCCCCTCCCACCCCCGCCGCGCAGGTCTGGCACCACAAGCTGTGGTGCCGGACGCACTGCGGCACAGCTGGGGGCACACTGGGGCGAGGGCGGGGGAGGAACCGTCCGTCATGGGAGCGGCACACCAGGGAGCGGCAGAGGGGGGAGGAGCGCTCCGTCATAGGGGGGCACGACGCGCGCTGTGGCTCCGAGGGCAAGCAAGACCCCCCACGTCGACGGGCCGGCGGAGCGGCGCACGGCCCCCGCGCTGCTCGGGTCGAAGTCGTCCCCGGGGTCCCCGAAGCCCCCAGGCCGCCCGGCCACGTAGTGCGCCGAGAGCGGCGCGGTCTGCAGCCACAGGCTCGGGCTGCCGTCCGCCGCGCGCGCCGCGGGGCCCCGGGCGGGGGACTGCGGCGGTCTGCTCGGCCGCCCGGCAGCGCCAGCGGCAGCGTCGCCTCGCTCCTCACACCGGGCCCCGACCCCCTCGGGTCATGAGAGAATCATGAGGGGAGGCCTTTTTCGCTGTTTTCGGCCTCTGGGGGCTCTTCTTCCTCCTCCTCCTCCTCCTCCTCCTCCTCCTCCTCCTCCTCCTCCTCCTCCTCCTCCTCCTCCTCCTCCTCTTGCTCTTGTTATGATGAGTGTTGTGATGCTCATTGTTGGCATTCGTATTCATATGAATGAATGTCGTATTCCTGTTCTTCGTAACAGTACTGTTCTATGTTCCATATGACTATTAGTTGGTGGTGATGGCCATGGCTACTATTTCTAGTATTCATATTGTAATGTGACTCTTGTGTCTATCATTATTCGAGCTATTCGCCTAATTAATTCAAGTAGTATGTGTCTCAGTAGCGTTCTCGTATTATTTTCCGTCCTAGTAGTATAATTAGTGAAATGAATATTATGAATATGTGTGTGACCCGTAATAATATTACTCTTATTGCGAATCGCATTATATTTACGTGTTGATGTGTCGTATGGCTCGTCTTATTATCCGTAGTATCATTAGTGTTCTTCTGATCAGCAGTAATATCATTTCTTTTTCGTCGTATGATTCCCATGCTTATCAGGCTTCTCATCCTTCCTCATACTGATATCAGTATTCTTATTCGTGCCAACAGCACCCTTATGCTTCGTCGTGTGATTATCCATACACTTCGTCGTACTATTATGTGTGTCCTCCTCCTCCTCCTCCTCCTCCTCCTCCTCCTCCATCTCCTCCTCCTCCTTCTCGTCATCCTTCTCGTCCTCCTCGACGTCCTCCTCGTCCTCCTCCTCGTCCTCCTCGTCCTCCGCCTCCTCCTCCTCCAGATGTGGCCCCAGAACCGACTGCACGCCAAGGGCAAGGCGGGCAGCCCACTCTGCCAGGCGCGCGAGAGCTCGAGGACGACACGCGGGCACCCCGTGGCTTCGGTGCTCTGTGCGGCCACCGCACCGGCAGCGCGTGGGCTTCCACCGCCTCCCGCAGCGAGGGCCGAGGCCCTCTCTCGAGGAGGGGGGGGAGGGAGCTCTTTCTGTTCGCCCTTTTCCTCCTCCTCCTCCTCCTCCTCCTCCTCCTCCTCCCCCTCCCCCTCCCCCTCCTCTCCTCCTCCTCCTCCTCCTCCTCCTCCTCCTCGCCGTCCTCCTCCTCCTCCTCCTCCTCCTCCTCCTCCTCCTCCTGCTCCTCCTCCTCCTCCTCGAACCCCAGCGCTCCTCTGCCACTGCGGAGTGGCCGTGGGGGCGGGGCATCTACGAAGGTCCTGCCGCTCTAGTGTTGTGGTTGCCGTGACCGTGGCACTCTAACAATCCGATCATTGAATTGAAAAAAAGGTGCTCTAGATGTGTAGAACATGTTCTAAACATGTTTCGAACATGATTTTACATATGTAAAACATGTTCCAAGCATGTTTCAAACATCTGGAAATCATTTGGCAGCATGCTTCTTTTCCATTAGTCGACTTCCACAACTCTACGTAGTGCCTGAGCTCCCATTGTCGAACCGAGTACTTCATGAAGGACCTCACCCCAGCTGCTACACGGGCGAGGTCTTCACTGACGGCTCCCTGTTGTGGGGCACGTATGCGCTTCTACGGAGATGCGGCTGAAGTTCCGCACACGTGGATGACAAGGGCCACTTCTCGCACACGACCAGCGCCGCAGTCTGACCAAGGCAATTTTCCAGTGGACCTGTGGGCCGTTTTGTCCGTGCTCCGGGCGGCAGTCGTCCCAGCAAGCATTTGGACGGACTGCGCCAACATCACCGAGGGCGTAGCGTACGGCCCGCTATGGTGCACCCGCCCCGGGGGCACGCATGCGGAGCTCTGGGCGCAGATTTGGCACTGCATCCAGAAGTTGGGTAGCATTGGGCCGCGAGCCGTGCAGATCCAGAAAGTACCAGCCCATGCGATCGTGGCCCGAACAGTAGCCGTGGGTCGCAGGGCACTTGACAGCAACAGTATGGCCGACAAGTGTGCGAAGCTAGGTGCCGCAGTGCATGCGCACACAGAGTGGTGCCAGCAGGCGTACACAGATAAGTACCATATTTGTGTTAGACATGCTTGAATATGCCGCTTAAGTGTCTTGTTCAGATCACGATGTCGTAGACACGCGCATCGCTGAGCCTGCTGAATCACCTCCTCCCGCGGCCACAGGGCAGCGCGAGGAGACGCAGGATGATGACGATGTGCCTGGTCGGCACCCTGCCAGGCAAGGCGCGCCTGAACCAAGGCGGCGCGAACACCCGATCGCTGAGGCTGACGCTAGTGGGCACCACTTGGTGGTCAGGGAACGGCACGTGTTCTGTCGCAGACGCGCATGCTTCGCGCAAGCACGCTGGGTGGCGCTCAAGCGAACGTGCAGGGCAAAGGGCCAGCGCACAAGGTCTGGGCACCTCAAAAGGTTGCGGCACGGAATGCACCCCACGACCGCAAAGCCGCTCTGAGTCCATAATGGACTGCCCAGCGGGGCGGCAGCGCCAAGGAAATCCGCAAATGGCGGTGCCACTGGTGTTGCGGCATGCCGAGCGCTCGCAGGCGACACTGCCAACGCTTGTAGCTCCATGGAAACTCAGGGAAATGCTGTCCTCTCCTCCTCCTCCTCCTCCTCCTCATCCTCCTCCTCCTCTTCCTCCTCCTCCTCCTCCTCCTCCTTCTCGTCATCCTTCTCGTCCTCCTCCTCGTCTTCCTCGTCCTCCTCCTCGTCCTCCTCCTCGTCCTCCTCCTCCTCCTCCTCCTCGTCCGTCTCCTCCTCCTC
>CAUYUJ010004559.1:0-17500 GCA_963575745.1 Prorocentrum cordatum | reverse complement strand
CCTCCATCCGCGAAGCTGTGCTCGGCGCCAAAGCGAGAGCCGCATTTTGGAAACGGCCCGCTCTCCATCTGTGGAACTGCTGCCCATCTTCTAACTTCAAGGTCATCAATGGGAAAGAAATCTCCGGCGAAACGCCAGGCCCGCATTTTCGACCGACGTCGGGGCGCGACATGGGGCAGCTATCTATAAAGACAAGGAATGGAGGCGGAACGCGGTGGAGAAGAAGGAGGAGAAGGAAGAGAGAAAGGAAGACGTGGAGAACGGGGAGACAGAGCACTGGGAAGAGCACTGGGCCATCACCGCATTGCCGCTGGGGCCGCGAAGCGCACCCGCGCACTCAAATCCGGGCTCGCGGCGAAGAGGTAACGCGGCCAACGGCAACGCGAGCATGGCGAGGAGCTCAGCGGACAGCGCGGCGCCCCCGCGGAATGAGGCAGGAATGTTTGTGGATGGGAAATGTATCAAGGAAAGTGTGCTTGACCTTCCGACGGAATTTGCCCGCCCCCCCCGTCTCTCCCCCCGCAGTCTCTCCCAAATGTTTTCCTCCTCCTCCTCTTCCTCCTCCTGCTAATTTGGCAGGACCGTGTGTTACGAGAAAACGAATGGTAGTTGAGCCAAACACTTGCGGAAATATGCCCAGGCAGCGATTAACCAAACGTGCCCCCCCATGGCGTGACGCGGCTGCTATACAAATAATAAAATCATGCTGGCCTATCATGTTCACCCAGTCAGAGAGCTGCAAACTAACACCCCGTTCGGCTGAGAAGCCGACTGTGGAAACGGGTGAAAAGAAGTTGCCGAAACGACGGGGTAATGGACAAGCCTGGAGGCAAGTACATGAAAGCGTGGACTCTATCCAGGCCAATCAGGGTGTGAACCAAATCAACCGAAACATTACTGGTGCAGGCAGAAAGCGATTACGGTTTGGGCGTAAACGCGCATGGGCTCCTTAACACGCGACACACGAAGTTTCAATGTCGCATAACACCCAATCATGTGGTGTGAACCAGCACCTGGATGTCAACTGATCCTGAACTCAAATCCCTAGCCACATGGCGCGCGAAACACTCTGTAGCAGGTGCCAACTTGTTTCCCCCAGTTAAATCGATTGGCACCCCGCATGCATGGACATGTCGTCACTGCTCGGATACTTGGTCGAAGCAACTGCAATATTCTCATTGGCAAATTCCCCTTTTTCAATGTGATGTTTCCTGGCCGTACCTTCTCTTGCAACCAGTGTCTGACTTCTCTTAGCCTTCTCCGGCTTGGAATGGCAATGGCCGCGCTCGCATCGATCTTTAACGCCACTGTAGTAAGAACACTATCAATCCACCCTTCACCATTCCGTACTATTCTGTTTCTCCAGACGATAATGCCACCACAGCATGGGTCGAACTCCGCGACTTCATCAAGTGTGAACCCCACCTAACTGTTTTCCGCTTGTCTATTCCCCTGTGAAATTTACATCCGGCATACTCGGTGTGAGTCCCTTGGGCTAGCTCCGTAAGAACTTTTGAAGCAGGGAGCTCCCAGGGGAGCAGGGATGGCGGCGGCGGGGCGCTGCTTGGCGACAGGGTTTACAGGCGCAGCCGCGGCGGCGGGATGGCGCCGTGCGGCGGCGGCGGCGGCTGGCTGCTGCTTCGCCTGGCTGCTGCGGCAGCTGGCCGCCGCTGTGCCGCGGGGCGACTGCGGCTGGGCCGCGGGGGTGCCAGGCGGCAGCGGCGGCAGGGCGCGGGCCGCGGGCGCGCCGCGGCCAGGCTGCGGGGACGCCCGGCGGCGGCGGCAGCATGGCGACGGCGGCGGGCGCGCGGGCGCGCGGGCGGCGCGCGCCCGCGCTCGCCAGCTTTAGGGGGGGCCCTCTGGACTCGGGACCCCCGGTGACGCAGCAGCAGCAGCAGGAGGTAGACAAGGAAGATGAGGAGAAAAAGGAGGAGGATGAGGAGGAAGAGGAAGAGCAGGAGAAGGAGGAGCAGGAGGAGGAGGACGAGGACGAGAACGAGGACGATGACGAAGACGACGACGCGGTGGACCGAGGCCAGGCCTGCCGCTCGGTCGCGCCGCGCGGCGTCCAGCGAGGCGGCGGCCCCAGCGTACCCCGAGCCGCGCAGGAAGACAGCCACGGCCTCCAGCGCGGCGTCCTCGGGATGAAAAGGGCGGAGAAGCGGGCGAGGGCAAGGGTCCTCCTGAGGCCTCCTCCCTCCACGATCCTCCCCCCTCCTCCTCCTCCCCTCCGCCTCCTCTCCTCCTCCTCCTCCTCCTCCTCCTCCTCCTCCTCCTCCTCCTCCTCCTCCTCCTCCTCCTCCTCCTCCTCCTCCTCCTCCTCCTCCTCCTCCTCCTCCTCCTCCTCCTCCTCCTCCTCCTCCTCCTCCTCCTCCTCCTCCTCCTCCTCCCTCCTCTCCTCCTCCCCCTCCCCCTCCTCCTCCTCCTCCTCCTCCTCCTCCTCCTCCCTCCTCCTCCCTCCTCCTCCTCCTCCTCCTCCTCCTCCTCCTCCTCCTCCTCCTCCTCTCCTCCTCCTCTCCTCCTCCTCCTCCTCCTCCTCCTCCTCCTCCTCCTCCTCCTCCTCCTCCTCCTCCTCCTCCTCCTCCTCCTCCTCCTCCTCCTCCTCTTCCTCCTCCTCCTCCACGATGCTAAAAAGCGCCGGGTTGAGGAGGCATCCTTGGTCGAGGCCCTCGTCCTGCTCCACCAAGAGGGACACCCCGCCGGCCCCCGCAGTTGAGTGCACCGTCGCGCGGCCGTACCACTGTACCACAAGGCCCTCCAGCTCCAGGCGGCGCCCCCGCATGCGGCGCAGCACCGTCCTCCGACGCAAACGGGTGAACGCGCTCTTGAGGTCCAGCGACACGAAGGCCAAGTCTGGGCATTGCTTGCTCTGCATCAGCGGAGATGCTCTTGTGCAGCGTCTCAAGCCCACACGGGACACCGACCCCATACAGGAGCTCGGAAACAACCCTCTGAACACTGTCGGAACGGACGGTGCACATGGCCCTGGCCACCATGCGCTGCGCGTTGGCCCCGCATGCTAACACTGTCGTGCCGCCGTCCTCCTTGGCTGTGTCGAACAGCTTGCCTGCCAGAGCCACGTCTAGGGCCTCCGCGGGGACGGCGCCCCCCAAGAGCAGCGAGAGCACTGCCGCTATGGCCGCGCCACGTGCCTCGAGGTGCGCGAGCGGCTGCGTGTGCTCAAAACGGTCGCCCTGCACCCCCGCGCCAGCGTCTCAGGGTGTCTTGGTCCACGTCTTCGTCAAGCAAGCCTGGACGTCTTCTCGGAGCCGTGCGGCCGCCGCGGGGTCAGGCGCCCTCCAGGGGTCGTACTGTGAATCCCGCTGCGGCGGGTGGTACTGCTGCCCGAACGCCCAGAGCGTATCCGCAGCTGTAGCCCGCCGGCCAAGACCCAACGCTGCAGAGGCAGCCTGGGAGATCTCACCTTTCAGCAGTAGCCGGCGGACCTTCCGCACCGTCGTGCACATGGTGTTGGGGCCGGCTGCGACTGTGGTGACCACAGATGCGTCCCAGAGTAGGGCCTCCCATCTGCCATCCCAAAGTCGCAGAGACGGCAGGCAACCCTCTCAGCCACGCTGCGCAACTGCACCTCGCCCTCCTCGAACTCTCCTCCTCCTCCTCCTCCTCCTCCTCCTCCTCCTCCTCCTCCTCCTCCTTTTCCTGCTCCTGCTCCTGCTCCTCCTCCTCCTCCTCCTCCTCCTCCTCCTCCTCCTCCTCCTCCTCCTCCTCCTCCTCCTGATCCTCCTCAACCTCCTCCTCCTGCTCCTCCTGCTCCTCCTGCTCCTCCTCCTCCTCCTGCTCCTCCTCCTCCTGATCTTCCTCCTCTTCCTCCCGCCGACCTCCCCGAGGTCCTCAAGGGGGGCCTCGGCGCTGGCGGCCATGGCTGGCGAGCCACGTTCTGGGCGGTTACCTCAAGGCCCACGAGACCCGGGGCGGCGGAGCCGAAGAGGCCGCGGAGGCGACGGGGAGGGAGGAGGGACGTCGGGGGAGGAGGACTGAAAGGACGGTGAGGAGAAAGAGGAGGAGCAGGAGGAGGAGAAGAAGAAGGGTAGAAGAAGAAGAAGAAGAAGAAGGGGAGGCGGCAGAAGAAGAGGAAGATGATGGCGGGGGATTAGCAACAGCTGCAGCAGGAGCAGGAGAACGAGGACTAGGAAGACCAGGAGGACCAGAGGGAGACAGACGAGAAATGAGGGGGGCGACAATGACGAGGAAGGAATCGTGTCTATAAATATGGGCCGTGCTGAAAAGAGACCGCCATTATGAACGACAAGAGCAAAGCGCCGATCCTGACATGGGGTCAACGCTGCAGAACGAGCACCGTTTTGAATTGAAAGACCGAGGACGTCCTGAGTGGGGGAAGCTATGACAAGCAAGTGTTGGAATCCTGGGCGTAAAAGCAAGAAGCGGGAGAGAACAGGCGCCTCGTTCGCACAAAGATCTGGGGAGGGGAGAGGGGAGACTAGAACTCAGGTCGAGTATCAAGGAGGAGAGGGGAAGGGGGATGGATGGATGGCTGGATGGATGGATGGATGGACGGGTGGTGTCCCCCCGGCACGGCGGCATGCGGAGACCCTTGGCGTGGCCCCATTTGTAGCACGGGGCTGCGGGCCTGGGAAGGCGACGCCAGCGACCAGGCGGGGGCCCTCTACTGCAACACTGCCCAGCCCAGCCCGTCCCAGCCCAGCCCGTCCCAGCCCAACCCGACCTAACCCCGCCCAGCTCGTCCCGATCCAGCCAAACCCAGCCCAGCTACGACCAAGAGGGAGGGAGGGAGGGAGTCGAAGAGATGCCAGAAGAGCCCAACGAGGGTCTCCAGCCGCACCCCAGACGGCCCAGGACAGCCGCAAGAGGGCCTCGAGACAACCCAAGAAAAGCTGAGGAAAGCTCCAAGACGGGCCGAGAAAATCTCAATACGACCCACCAGGACCAGACGAGGGCCCCACGGGACCCCCAAGACAACCCCACATGGCCCAGGTAACGCCCATGAGACTCTCGAGGAATAGAGACGGCAGGTGACACGTGTTACGGCTTTCTGGGCGCCGAGTTCTGCACTGGTACGGTGGTCGGGCTTGCCGCACGCAGCCAGATAGATTCCCCAAGCAGTGCTTGCACTCAGGGGTTCTTACCTTTTTTCTAAGGAACTGTGCCCGTCTGTCGGTCTGGCGGCTATATTGCGGCCGTCGCCGCCCAGTCGCCGCCTCGTCGCTCACCGTAACTGGGCCTGGGTGTCGGTCTGGCGGCTATGTTGTCGCCGTCGCCGCCCCGTCGCCGCTCGTCGCCCCCGTCAGACTGTACAACATATAGTGTACGACATTCATGGCACCACATATATTTTGCATAACACAAACTGCTTCCCAAACAGCATCGTGTACCACATCTGTTGCTCAAAAGAAGAGTGCACACACAGCTTGCTCAACAAAAAGTGCACAACATATCTGTTTTATATATATGTGGAGATTGCAGGACACATGATTCACAACATCGACTGTCCTTGTCTAAACAGAGAATTGACTCTACCCCCCCCCCCCCCCCAGCGTCATCCGCCCCCTTGCCGGGCATGTAACTCATAAATGATTATGACCACATGTCCATCCGAAATATGAATTTACCCTATCCCAGGGGGGCGGTATCGCCCCCCTGAGGTTCCCTTGGATAATAATGATAATAATAATATATTAATATATATATATATAGATAGATAGATATTCATATAACAAAAAACGGGGACATGTGTTGTTCTCACATAAGACTGTTGCACGAATCCCTTACCAAAAAACTGACGAAGTCCACACGCGCGCGTCGTCGCGCGCGCATGCCGAAATCCTTAAAAAAACCTTCGGTGTCGGCAGGATGTCGCAGTCGAGTTGTCAGAAAACATACAAAAACACAGGGTTTCGCAACACTGATTTGCCAAAGAAGCTTATACGCGCGAGCTCTTGCGGAATATCAAGAAAACCATAGTTTTTCAAGCTTTTCACCAAATGCTACCAAGCGGGCTTCGCGCGCGCGCATGTCGAAATCAGTCGAACGCCCTTGCGCGTGTGCCGTCGCGAGAATCCTCTGCACAAAATATGACGAAGTGCAGACGCGCGCGTCGTCGCGCGCGTATGCCGAAAACCTTCAAAACCCATCGGTTTCGGAAGAATTTCAAAATAGTGTGTCCAAAAAACCTACGAAAACACAAGGTTTCGCAACACGGATTTTCAACAAAAGCGTGCGCGCGCGCTTGCGTCGTCGTCGTCGTCGTCGCCGTCCTCCCTCCTCCCGCGTCGTCGTCGTCGTCGCCTACGTCGTCCTCTGTCTTCCCTCGTGTTCGTCGTCGTCCTCTTTGGCGTCGTGGTCGTTCCCGTCGTCGTTGTCGCCGTGGTCGTCCTTCTTCCTCCTCCCTCGTCGTCGTCGTCGTCTGTCGTCGGCGTCTCGTCGTCGTCCCTCCTATTTCGTCGCCATAAGTCGTCGTCGTCGTCGTCTGCCCTCCTCCCTCGTCGCTGTCGTCGTCGGCGTCGCCGTCCTCCCTCCTTCTTCGTCGTTCGCGTCGTCGCCGTCCTCCCTCCTCCCTCGTCGTTGTCGTCGTTGTCGCCGTCGTCGTGCTCCCTCCTCGCTCGTCGTCGTCGTCGTCTTCGTTGGCGACGTCGTCGTCGTCGTCGACGTCGACGTCGGCGTCGGCGTCGGCGTCGGCGTCGTTGTCGTCGTCGTCGACGTCGGCGTCGTCGTCGCCACCGTCGTCGTCGTGGTCGTCGTCGACGTCGTCGTCGTCGTCGTTGTCGTCGTCGTCGGCGTCGTCATCGTCGTCGTCGTTGTCGTCGTCGTCGTCGTCGGCGTCGGCGTCGTCGTCGTCGTCGTCGGTGTCGTCGTCGTCGTCGTTGTCGTCGTCGTCGAAGTCGTCGGAGACGTCGTCGGTGTCGTCGTAGTCGTCGGCGTTGTCGTCGTCATCGTCGGCGCCGGTGTCGTTGCCAAGTGCCATTTGGAACCTACCGTCACGGTCTTAAGAGGTTTTGCAAACCAAGTTGCGGGTGGGTGGGTGGGATGTTTGCAAGAGCATGAGATGTGTCACATCATGGGTAAAAATCAATTGCATTACCCCAGTGCGACCCTACCTAGAAGTTGGAGCCCCTAGGAAAGCAGCCTTAGTGGCTATGCTATGCTATGCTATGCCATGCTATGCTGCGCCATGCTATGATATGCTATGCCATGCTATGCTGCGCCATGCTTTGCTATGCTATGCTATGCTTGGCTATGCTTGGCTATGCTAAGCTATGCTATGTCATGCTGCGCTGTGCTGTGCTAAGCTATGCTATGCTATGCTGTGCTATGCTGTGCTATGCTATGCTAAGCTGCGCTGTGTTATGCTATGCTAGTATATGCTATACTGTGCCATGCTGCGCTATGCTATGCTATGCTATGCTATGCTATGCTTGGCTATGTTATGCTATGCTATGCTATGCTATGCGAATGCAGCGCTGCGCCATGTTAAGCTAAGCTAAGCTAAGCTAACCCTCTAGGCAGAGCCTAGGTAGGGAATTACACCCATGCTATGCTGCGCTATGCTATGCTACGCTATGCTATGCTATGCTATGCTAAAGCTCAGCGAAGCTAAGATGAAGGTAAGCTAAGCTAAGATAAACCTGAGCTAAGATGAAGCTAAGCTAAGCTAAGATGAAATAAGCTAAGCTAAGATGAGATAAGCGACGCTAAGCTAAGGGGACGAAACTGGGGGAACCGCGGGGCGGATACTGGGGGAACCGCCCAGGGCGCTTTCCACTGCCCGGCCCTTTTAAGCCCAGAGAGTAAGAACCCTTCTAGGCAGAGCCTAGGTAGGGAACTACATAGATTGCACAACCTACATTTCACCACATAGGTCGCACAACATATCCGCCGATCCAGCGTGTGAGTTTGAAAGAGCCTTAGATGTAGCCTCAGCTTCAGTTCCTGAGCTTCTGCTCTGCTGGGGGGTGGGTGCCGGGGTGGCTCTGCCGGGGTATGGGGGTGGGGGGGGGGGGAACGCGCTTTGCTCCGTTTTCCAGGGGGGGGCTCTTGAGCCGTCTTGGGCCTTCGGAAAGCCAAAAAGGAAGAAACACCCGAATCCTTCAAAAACCTACAGGAAATCAGTGGTTTGGGCCTCTTCGGGCGTTCCTGGAGGTCCACTTGGAAGCCTCTTGGGCCGTCGTGGAAGCCTCTTGGGGGCCGCTTAGGCCGTCTTGGGCCATCGTGTGGCAATCCATCCCTCCACCTCCCTCCGCCTCATCCTCCACCTACTCCTCCACCTCCCCTTCCACCAACCAGATCGCATCGGGAGCGCCCCCGGATCGGCAGCACTGGCCGGAGGCCACTACAATATTGCGCCACGCACACACATTCACACACACTGCATTATAAAACACACAAATATTGCATTAAAGATGTTGCAAAAACCGACACACACAATATTGCGTCACGCACACAACACTGCATTACAAAACACAATATCGCATCACGAACACACACACACACACACACACACTCACGCGCGGTGCATCACAAAGATTGCATAAAAGATGTTGCACAACATAGACTGCGCAATATAAGCTGCACCAAATGAATTGCACTACATAGATTGAACAAAATATAGTACGCACAACAGATTGCGCAACATCGATTGAACCGTATAGATTGTACCGCATATGTTATACCACATGTTTCGCGAAACATACATTGCACAAAATACAACGCTAAACAGGGATTACACAACATAGGTTTCACCAAGTAGATTGCACAACATGCGTTGCACATAAAACATTGCACAACACATAAAATATTGCACAACACATTATATCTAGATATATGAATATATATATATGTGTGTATGTATACATATATATATAAAAAACATATATGTATATATAGATATGTATTGCACAGAACCGAGTGCACAACACACATTGCACACTATATAGATTGCACACACCAACTTGCACAACACATATTGCACCCTATAGGTTGCACCGTTGCTCCACACAGATTGCACCATATATATTGAACTACGTGTATTGCAAGAAACAAACTATTTGGTGTCCACGAAGGTTAACATTTCCATGTGTATACGCAAATAAACAAAACAAACAATAGACAGCCCAATATCTGCACCTATACACATATATACACACAGGCAGCTGACCATGACAGAGAGAGGGGGAGAGGAAGACAGAGAGAGAGAGACACACACACACACACATAAAGTCTCGTGAGGGAAGATGGCCACAAGGCCGAGAACCTTGAGCCGTAGAGCAGCGCCTCGGAGCGCCGCCCCAGCGAGAGGTGAGCGGGGAGGAGACTGGGACTGGGGGAGGGTCGGAACGAGGAAGAGGCAAGAGGAGGGAGGCAGCAGGGAGGAAGCCGAGGAGAGAGAGGAGGGAGCGGGGGGGGGAGGGAGGTTGTCGGGTCGAGGATTCTGGCAACCCTGGAACGCCCTCGACGAGGCGCAGCCGCTGAGAAGCATCCCGAAGCAGGAAAACGCCCGAGAACCCACGAGTCCGAAAACGCAAGAAACTCGTCGACGCTCTGGGGTGATCAGGGAGGCCAGAGCGGGGCGAGGACGGCGGGGACGAGCGGGATGTTGGCAGGCGCTGGCAGAGAGCGGCGAGGGGTGCGGCTGGGCTGCGGCGGAGCGCCGCGTCTTGTCGCGGCCATAAGAAAGAAACAAAAAACAAACATAAAAAAAAAAATGCAGTAGCATAATGGAGGAGGGAGGAAGATGAAACGGCACCAACATCAACTGTTGGAGGTCCGAGCGGATTTCTTGCGCTGTACACCCCTCCCTGGCCAGCGGAGCGCGCCGGGGGCAGCGCCAGACGAGGCGGCGCCAGAGGCGCCGCCAGGGAGGGCCCAGTGCCGATCCGAGAAATCCGCGCGGACCTCCGGAAGTTTACGCGTATGCCTTATTCTTTTCCGGCATGAGCCTGCGGAGCTCCACGCGGAGTTCTTTGGCTGCGAGATGGAACGTCCTACCATAAGGAGCGGAGCGAAGGGGCTTCACTGGTCACGAGGAGCCTCGGCCACGGTGGCGCTCCCCGGCCCGGAGCCGAGGAGCGGCCCGACAGCCCGAGCCCGTCCCTGGGCCCAAATGTGGTCCTCGGGTCAGCGTCTTGGCCGTGCGTCGGACGAGAATGCTGTGCAGTCGGACTCGGTTGGACAGGGCGCGCGAGGGGACACGAGACCCTGCCGAGGGCCACGTCGCCCTAGGAGTGCAAGAAGGCACGGGTCGCGAGGCAGAAGGACACGAGGGTACCCTTGAGCCGGCAGGGTCGACCCGCTAATCCGGGCCCGACTGTAGTGGCGAGGTTGACCCAGGATACTTTCCGGGATGTCCAGCATATCCAGCGGCCCTCGCTTTGGGGGGCCACGTGGAACGCCAGGAAAAGTCTGGGAATCCCTGGAAACCTTGGAAGTCGAGGAGCGCATCAGCATCACGACGTCACGCTCCTCTGAATGTGTGCGCACAGCTTTTTGCTCCTCGCACGGCGGGGCTGCTTCTTTCCTGCTGCTCTGCGTCGGCGCTGCCGGCCTCGACGGTGCCGAGAAGCGCCCCACGGGCGCGGCGGCCTCCGCCGCAGGCGTTCGAGTCGGCGCCGCGGGGGGGGGGGGGGGGGGGGGGGGGGGAGAAACGGGCGTCCACCTGCCCTCCTTTCCCCGTCTGCCCCCCTCCCTTCCCCCCCCCCCCCCCCCCCCCCCTCCCTCCTTCCTGCCCCCCCCTCCTTCAGGGGGGAAAGAGGAGGAGGAAGAGGAGGAGGAACGTTTCAGAACGTTTTGGCCATGCCCGAGAGGCCATGCTACGCCCAACGAAGCAAACGCACCCCTGGGAAGGCACCGAAGCCCCGATTCAGACATGCACGGGCGCCGATACAGGCTTCACAACATACACCCGACGGGCCCTCACACAAATCAGTCTTCGCCGGCGGCTGCTGCACTATGGGCCCCGTCGGGCTAAAATCCTGGCAAGCGGCTGGCGGCGTCACAGATTCGCACCCCCATCGCACGAAGGACTCTCTTTGGGGCACCTTCGCAATATTCTGGCCAGAATGCGAGCACGCGCGATTCATGAAGGAGAACCTCGCCGCTCCACGCGGCGGAGACAGGTACCGAACGAGGCTCGCCCCCCAGTGGCCGCCGCAGCCAAGCTGCTTGCTGGCGGCAGGCCCGTGCACGGCTCGGCACTAAAACTCAACAGGTGGCGGCTGGGCACGAGCTTGCGGCAGAGGCTGCAGCGCCATCAGCTGCCACACTTCGCCATCGCGCGAGCCGAAAACTGCAGGGCTAGGGCAGCAGGCGTCCGCGGAGGGCGCTTGACGCAAACTGGACGCGTTCCTCTCTAGCTGGTGGCCTGTCGCCCATTCGAGCGCCTTCCGCGAGCGGCGGCGAACGAGGACACACTACGCGGCAGGAGAGAGGGCGACACGTTTCCTTTCCTGCAGCTCGGCCGGACGGTCCGCTTTGGTCACCAGGAACACCGCGTGGACGGCCAGAACGCCCCAGCTGGGACTGAAACGTGCGCAGAACGATGGGGACGGGGGGGAGACTCAGGGATGTTCAGAGGATCGGATCAAAAAAACAGGGAGGGAGGACCCTAACTCTGGGCGGGAGGAGAAAACGAAAGGAAAACAACAGCAATCTCCTGGACACCACCTCGCTCAGGGCAATCCCCGAGGTTTCGCATCCGACTGCCCACTGGACCACCGCGGCCGCGGCACGGCGAGCGGAGGGGGCGAGAGCGGCCTGCTCCTGGCCCCACGCCTCGGCGGGGACGTCAGGATGCCCAGCGCCTGCTGGGAGACTCTGGCCTCCGAGCGGTGGGGTGCAGAAGGGGTCCACCATGCCCCCCGCGTGTCGAGACGGCGCAGGGCGGGCTCCTGGTCGGACCCACTCCTGGAACGTCGGAGGGCAAGCGAGCGCACCCAAGTACCCGTCGTCATCGAAGCCGGCGCCGCGCAGTGATATCACACGTGAACCTTCGTAGCTAGAAATACGTGAGTCTCACATGTGAGATAGAAATGCCGACCCCCTCTGTCACAGAGGGGGTGGTGCGGGTTCCAAATTAACACCCTCTGTCACAGAGGGGGTGAATTGTCGCCTTATTTCAATCATCGGATTACAGACGTACATGCGCGAAAACATCCGGATCACCCTCAGCATTGCATGACTCACGTCTGAAACCCAACAAAGCGGAGAAGCACACAGAGTCCGAACCCCTGGGTCTGGTAGAACGCATTTAATGTCAGGTCGGGCCTGTCTCCCTACAGGGGGACTTTGAACGAAAAATAAGAAATACCCTAACAATACCCCCCAAAATTGGCAAAAATGTTGAAAAAAAAATCCCCTGACTATTTTTCTGCAATTTTTGAATACTCCTGTAGAGGGACAGGCCCGATTTAATGGTAGAACGTATTTACTGCTGGAAGCTGTGGAAAGTCCGACGAAACGAGAGGCGCCGGCATGGAGCACGGCGCGGCCACGTCGCACGGGGAAGGGGGCGACGGCGAGGATGGCGAAGATACACCCAACATTGAGGGATGCAAAAACGACCCTACCCTGGGTTCCAAGTGCGAGGTCCGCGAACCTCCCGGGAGCTCCCAAAGACCAGAGAACCGCCAGGACGCCGCGCGACACGCGCGATATGCAGGTTACCCTGTCAGCCCACAGAAGGTTCAGCGCACAGCGCCTCGTAAACCAGGGTAGGAGCGTTTTCTACGCCCTTGACAAAAGAAGCTCGAACCAACAAGATGCGGAACTTCGCGTCAGAAGGTCGACGCCGCCACACGGGGTCGGTCAGAATCTGCACAACTCTGGCTGGTCGCTTCTCACTGTCGCGCGGAGTAGACCCGTCAGAAACGACAGGCGCCAGCATGGTCTTCACGCGCTTCTTCCATCTGGGGCGCAGCACTCGTGGATGAAGACCGCCAGGCTCGCCCGCGACTGGCCTGCTGGCAGCTCCTTCGGCCCGACCAGACTCTGGAGCCAAGCCCTCGCCATCGTCGAGAAGCCCGCGGGCCCCGCGGGCGCCCCAAACGGGGCGCGGCGTCGGGGGGGCGGCCCCGACCGCGGCGCCTCCACCTGGCGGGGCAGCTGCAGACTGCGGCCCGAAGCCCTGGCCGCGCACCCTCGACATGTGCTCCTCGAAGGTGGACTGCGTGACCTCCTCGAGGATCGCTCCCCGGGCCCCGCTCCTCGCCTTGTTCCGCTCGACGAGGAAATTCGCACGCTCGGGGCCCCCCTCGGCGAAGAACCGGCGGGGCCGCTAGACCGCCGTCGCTCCGGCGCCCTCCTCGCTAGAGCCCGCGAAGGGGTCTGGCAGGCGGCGGCGGCCACTGCGGCGGCTTCGGCGATCCACGCGGCGCTCTCGGCGGGCCTCGTCGCGCTCAGAAGCGGCGATCGCCGCGGTTGCCGCGACTGCCTTGGCCGCGCCCCTCGCCGCCGCCGCGGCCCCAGCCACCGTCGCGGCGAGGAGGCGGCCCGCCCGTGCCAGGATCGGACAGCCCGCGGAGAGCAAGGCGCCGGGCGTGGAAGCCCCGTCGAGCCCCTCGAACCGCCAGACTGCACGCGGCGGCAAATGTCATCGAACGCGCCCTCAAAGACCCGCGAACAAGCCGCGCGGGCCAGCGAGGCCTCGAGGCGACGCCCCCACGAAGGGCAACAATGTTGCACGCAAGCTTGGTCTCGTCGAATCACGCATCCAATCCCGACTCTCAGTCTTTAACGTCGCATGTTGCGTTGAAACTACTCGGCACATTGTCTGGAAAACGAAATGCTCATTCCTAGCATATCACACGCATGCCGACGCATCGCCACTCTACGCGGAGCATCACCAGGTATCTCGGGGAACCCTGCGCGCACACACCTTGATTGATCTTGCCTAGCACGGACCCCTGACAACACAGTGGGTCACTCACAGCCACCCCTGAGAGCACACCACCGATAGGTAGGCCCTTTTCACATCGAAAATAACCTCGACAGCACTCACCAGGGAAACCCAACTGTAGACACAGAGAGAGCACGTGCCGTATGCAGCGCCATGTTTCGGCAGCAGCCCACTGGATCCGACGACTCCGAATATGACGACTTCACCGATGGGCCGACATTCGCCCTCTGCCGTTTCCTGACAAAGCATCCCTGCGACGAAACAGCATCGGAGATGGCGGATGACAAGCGGGACCACGCAAATGAAATGGCACTCGCGCTGCACTGCTCATACGCCTGGCCAGCGTCGCGCGCGACGACGCCGACCTGAGGAAATGGCCACATCGAAAACACCGAGAGATGGGGAGGCAAGGAGACGGAGACAGCGGGGCAGCACAGGATCTGCTGCCTCGCGGACGCCGAAAAAGTGAGCAGCTTGCACCAGACCACTTGAGGAAGCTTCTCGCAACCCGACCATTGGTTTCGGAGCCGATAGCCCCCAAGGACCCCGATGCGTCAATGACCCCCTGCAACAGCTACGCGCCACACTCCCACAGAGGCGAAGGTCGTCCACGGAGGAGCACTTGGATTGGAGCCACGGGGCGACCACGGGAGGCCGGGCAAGCTTGCGATGCGAGCGCCTGGAATTGAGACGGGCATCGGAGCCAGGCCGGGAGGGCAGAAACCGCGCGGGCACAGGACGAAACACAATTTTTGGTCTGCGGGTCGAGAGCGAACCTCTCCCGGCCCAAAGCTAGGCGGGCTACGAAAAGCTCTAATTGGGGAGACAGAGCGAGCACAGGCGGGCGGGGCCTCAGGCGGCCAGAGGGCGGGCCGGGGCGCAGGCGGCGCCGAAGAGCTCGCACAGGAAAAGGAAAGCCTGGGACAGGAGCCGGAGGCGAAGATCCGGAGGGTGAGCGGTGAGCACAGGACGAAACACAAATATACTCCCCTGACAAATCCGACCAGCGTCGCCAGACCGGATGTCTGAGATGGACTGGAGGACGTATCTGGACATGTCTGGCCCACATACAACCCACCACAATGTGCAGTTTCCTCATCAGCCACGACTGTGGCACCCTTGGATCACTTTATCGCTGTGGCCAACGCCTGCTGGATGGCCGCCGAACAGGCGGGCGGCTCACCCAGTACGGATACCGGTTGCCACGAAGTCGGAGAGGATGAGATCGGATATAAAGAAGAACGCGCCATGGGCCCATCCCATCGGAAATACCACTCTGCGAAGTCGTCGAAGAGCCCGCCGAACATGAACAGGGTGGATCCGCATACGTTGGCCCAAGCGTTGACCAGCATAACACACTCCGCGATCACTTCCTGAGAGCGCGACCACCCTGGATGCCTCCAAACGCCTGAGGAGATCTGGCGCTGCGAATGCATCCCATACAAAGAAGCATGCAAACTATCTGATGCCCCATAGAGATACCAGTGCACGTTGATGTGGTCGGGCCAGCCATGCCAGGAACAGGCCCACTCTGGAACGCTCCTAAATCCGCAGGAGGCCAAGCTAGCCCGCGTCGGCGAGATGCCACCGCTGCTGGAGGACGTAGAGGGTAGAGAAAGGCGCACAATATGAAAGAGATCCTGGGGGCAGGCCCGCCACAGCTCGCTGCTGAGCCGAAAAACCCTCGGGGGAGGCGCCCCGTTTTGAACTACTTGAAGCCACGGGGACATTGAGACCTGCGAAAGACGAATGCGCCTCCATCGAGGCGGTCGTCGAAGAGGGCGTCAGCGATGGCGATGGTCATCAAGGAGTGGATAACCATGCAGAACCATATGCTTTGCATATTGTGACGCGTCAGCCTGGTTACCACTGGGCTGGAGCCCGCGGATCACTATCGCCTCGTAGGGACGCCAAGACTGCATCGAAGAATCACACACCGAGGTCACAAGTCATCTTAACAGGACGGCATAGGAGACATCTGCGATTATTCGAAAGACGGCCAATCACACCAGATATCCCTGATCTCTTGATGTCTGTCTTACCCACATAGGAGCCAGCTGCGATGAAAAGTGTGTAGAATGGCGCCTGTAATTCAACCTCACCATGCATTATGTCGGTGCACGAGGCTTTCATCGCCATGTGTAAGATGCGGCTGCCTGAATTCAAATGCTTGGACGCCTTGGGCCACTTCATTGGTAGTACGCGTAGAACCTGACGAGTCTGCGATGGGACTGGTAAAACCAGTATAGATTTATGGAGACGAGAAAGTGTTGGTACCATCAACAGGTCTGCAATCGGTGAGAAGAGATGCTGACCCTGGAACACTCAATGGCTTGGGCCCGTCAGAAGAATCCGTCACATTATGCAAAATGGCCGACATTATGTAGAACGCAGGACAGCGCTACCAATGCCATTGGAGCATAATGGAGAGATCAGCTGTGTTCGACTACCACGGCGAACTTGTGCTCGGGTCGGAGGCGAGGTATGGATGAGAGACTCTTCTGGGTGAAAGCCTGTGCCGAACCAATCTCAGGGAGACATTCAGCTGGTTGAAGAAACTCGAACCGTACTGGATGGAAACCTTCAGGCTTCCCAATGCCTGTACACGCACGAAGTTGGGACAAAGGCAAAAGTAAGAAAGCGATCAAGAACTTGGAGACAAAACCATTCACATGCCCCAGCAATCGTCCTGACGCTCAATTTCCGCCAACGTGTCGGCACACGGGGAGTCTGGATTGCGGAAGTCCAAATACAGCAGGTCACGGTGCCTAAACGACGGGATGGCCAAGAGGCTTGGGTGCGGTGCAGCACGTGGGATTGCTGACAGTGCAGCTCGAAAGTCGTTGATCTCTGGCGACGGTGAAGCTGACGGCGTTCTAAAGCTGTCGCACGGTCGGCCAGCCTCTCCCGCCAAATTGAGCGATACGACGACGTTTGCCACATCCGAAATTCGTCGCCACCGTAGCAGGAGCCACTGCGTTCGAGCGTCTCGGAGACTGTCAGCACACGGCCCCTCTTGGATGCGCTGCCCTGGTGGCCCACCACGCTGGTGGTGTCGAGGGAATGGTTTCGGCGGCAGTGCAGACCCCCCGAGGGAAAGCCACGCTCCCGGAGGCCTGGCCGACGACCGGCACCGAGGAGGAGGTCGAGGAGGGGGGGGGAGAGAGGATCAGAGAGAGGGGGGCGAGGAAGCCGAAGGGGGGGGGCGGAGGGAGAGGAGAAGAAGAAAAAAAAAAAAAAAAGGGAGGGCGGGCGGAGGAGGGAGAAGAAGAGGGAGGAGAGAGGGGGGGGGCGAGGAGGCCGAGGGGGGGGGGGAGGAGGGAGAGGAAACAAAAAGGGGGGGGGATGCGGGCCGAATGCGCCCCCATAGCCTGGCAAAGAAAAAGGAGGGGGTCTTTTTCGCAGTGCACCGCCGACGAACAGGCTCCGAGGGCAATCGAGTTGCCTGGGACTGAAGGCCCGGTTTTTTTTTTCATCCGCCGATCCGGCGTGTGAGTTTCAGAAGTCTAAGCTGAAGCTCTGCTTCAGCATGAGCTTTAGCTCTGCTTGGGAGGGAGGGAGGGGGGGGCGTAATTACCTGACGAATTATGTGCTCGGCACCTCCCCCCACCCTGC
>CAUYUJ010004558.1:1400902-1408402 GCA_963575745.1 Prorocentrum cordatum | reverse complement strand
GCTACTACACTGGCGCATGGGTACAATGACTTGTTGTGGTAACATTTTGTGGAAGCTAGCTTAGTATACGACTTATCCCCCTGTTCCAACACTGGACACCTGTACCGTTTTCCGACGTTTTTCCGTTTCTGTACCACACAAGCAAAGATTATTTTGAGTGGTACCACGTGCGTGGCGCCAGCATACCACAGGACTTGTTTCCGTTGTTGTTATATGCTCATTCTTGTTCTGTGGTTGTCGTTCCGGCCTCAATGTGCAATACTGGCTCATGCAACACTTTTTGTTTGAAAAACCATTGGTTTTTTTATGTTTTTATGTTGAAATCGTTACGAACACTAAGGTTTTGGAAGGATTTCGTCTTGCGCGCGCGAATGTCCACTTTACCTTATTTGTTGCAAGGGATTCTTGAAGTTTGGTTATGTTAGAACAAGAAATGTCCACTTTAGCTTATTTTTTGCAAGGGAAAACCGATCGTAACAACACAACCGGATCCGGACACCCACGTTTTGCCTGAGACTTCCTCACGAAAATGATGAAAATGTGGCTGCGGCCTAGGCGCGGCGAGGGGGCCGCGCACCAGGGGCCCCAACAATAATTATTCTTTAGAATAAATAATGTTCAACAACAACAACAACAACAACAACAACAACAACAACAACAACAACAACAACAACAACAACAACAACAACAACAATCATTATAAGACCGGTCGTTCTTACTTGCCCGTGTGTCATTCAAAACGAGTCCCCCACACCCTCGATACCCGCCCTTTTTGTCTTCGATCACACCCCTTTAGGGGGGATTCTTCCTCTTTGCAGGGGAGGCGGCGGGCTTAGACAGGCTTGCAAACCTCAACGGGCGGACAATCTTTCGCGGGCGTAAATGTGCCCGCCATTGGAATTGGTGTGGGCCCTGCAAAAAGAAGAGGGGGAGAACGAGGGAGAGCGGGAGGAAGTGAGGGGGAGGGACGAAGGAAGAGCGAAAACGCCAGGAGAGAAGGAGCGAAGAGGGGGGCGGTTGATTAGAGGCAGAGAGAGAGGAAAAACAAACAAAAAAAACAAAAAAGATAGGTAGAGAGAGGGAGGGGAGAGAGAGAGAGAGAGAGAGAAACAAAAAAAAAAAAAAAAAAAAAAAAAAAAAAAAAAGGAGGGAGGAGGCAGGAGAGGGGAGGGAGAAGGGAGGAGGGAGAGGAGGGAGAGGGGCTAGGGCAGAGAGGCATCAGGATGAGGGAAGAGAGGAGGGAGAGAGAAGGGAGGAGAGGAGGGAGGAGGGAGGAGGGAGAGGGAGGAGGAGCAGGAAGGTAAGAGCGTGAACGTTCGAGGAAATCCTAGGCGAAAGCGCCGTTCCTGAAGGAAGTCTCGGGCGGGAGCCCACGACAGGCGGGCGATCCCCTGACGGGCGGGTCGGGCGGGTGGGACATTCAAGCGGGATGCCTGAGTATGGCGAGGGCGCGATTCCTAAGTAAATTGTGACGGCGTCCTTGGCGCAGCGTGTTTCCTGAGCGTCGAAAGCGCGATTTCCGAATACATTGCATGGGAGTCACAGGCGAGAGCGCAATTCCTGAATAAAATGTGAGGGGCTCTCTGGCGGGAGCGGGGGTCTTGATTAAATTGCGAGGAAGTCTTGACCCAATTGCGAGGAAATCTCAAGCGGGAGCGCCGTTCCTGAGTAAACTGTGAGAAAGTCTCAGATGGGAGCGGGGGTCCTGACTAAATTGCGAGGATGTCACAAGCGGGAACACCGATCCTGAGTGAATTGTGAGGAATTCTCAGGCGGGAGCGGGGGTCCTGAGTAAATTTGGAGGAAGTCTCAGGCGGGAGCCGTTGTTGTTGTAATCCGGGGGGCCAGGGGCACAGTTTGAGCATCAAGACTGTCCCTGTCAAAAAACTAGGTGCGAGCGTCGAGGGGCACACTTTGATTTAGAAGAATCAGCATGCACCGGTTAGGGGGGACCAACAATAATTATTCTTCAGAAATGAGAGTTCAACAACAACAACAACAACAACAACAACAACAACAACAACAACAACAACAACAACAACAACAACAACAACAACAACAACAACAACAACAACAAAAAAAGCAACAAAAACAACAACAACAACAACAACAACAACAACAACAACAACAACAACAACAACAACAAAAACAAAAACAAAAACACGACGCGAGGCTTCTGGTCTTATTCGGCCTCTCGGGACCCTCGCCGGGCCCTGGGACCGTCAAACATCGGCTCGGGATGAAAAACCCGTCCTGGGGAAAGGGTCGGGACTCCTTGGGACCCCGCATTTTCGAAAAAGAAAAGGATCAGGGCATCACATGCCTGGGATGTACGCCCACACCGATCCTGGCCAGGCCCACACTGGGCCCCGGGTCCACCCGCCCAGGGTCGGTGGGTGTATTAGCTGGCGCCCTCCGAGGCCTCCTCGGCGCTCGGCGCGGCCTGCGCTGCAGCTCCGCTGCTGCCCAGGCTCCCCGCGCCGGCCAGGTGGTCCTGGCAGAGGCCCTCCTCCTCCCCCCGCCTTCCTGGGCGACACAAGACCAAAAAAACACGCGACGGCCAATTTCTGAACGTTCTCGGCCTCGGGAGGCCGTTCCCCAGCCCACGGGGCCGTCAAGCAACGGCGCGGGACTGAAAGCCGGCCAAGGGGAGAGGGTCGAGACCCCCTGGAGCCCACGCCGCGAAAAAAAAAAATCGGCGTGGGAGGATGAGGACCCCTTCTCCATACCGCTCCTGCTGTCCGCCCCCCCGTCTCAATTGCCCCCAACGGCTACACATACCGATGGTGAGCTAGTTTCAACATGGAGCTCTCGCCTTGGCGCCGCGCACATTCGGCTTGGAAGCCTACAACAGTTACACCGATGGAGGGCGGCTGGTGTTCCAAATGGGCTCCCACTTAAGACTTCCCAAAGTGTGGTGGCCCGAAGCTCAAAGTTGTACAGAGTGTGCATGGATAGAGGGCGCTCCTTTTTTCATGGGGCCCCACCTTGAAACTTCATAAGAGCTGTATGACCATAAGCTGGAAGTCGTGCCACACGTACACGGATGGGGGGCAGGCCCTCCTCAAAACGGACCCACCGCGGGGCACTGTCTTGAACTTCACGGCCCTACCTCTTTGCATGTCTCATAGCTGGGGAAGGATGGAAGCTGGATCCTTCACAAAACGGAGTCTCGCCCGAATAGCAGGCCCACGGGGCGTTCGTCGGTCAAGCTTCCCGCAGTGGACAAGCGTACGCGCAAGGACTTTGGAGGAGGAGGCTTGAGACGGGAGCGTGTACTGCAGCACCGTTGGAGCATCTACTCTTGTCCTCCTCCTCCTCCTCCTCCTCCTCCTCCTCCTCCTCCTCCTCCTCCTCCACCTCCTCCTCCTCCCCGGCTCCCACCTATCCTCCCCGCCAGCTGGGCGAGGATGAAGGGGAGGAGAGGGGCCTCGGGCATGAAGGCCTTGGGAGGGCTGGGCGGCGCCTGGGCGAGGCGCTTCTTATCGCGGGCACGGTATTCGGCGTTTGTTCCCCCCGCGGCTGGCCGCTCTTCGCCGAGCCCTCGCCGCCAGTAAATACGGTCCCGCCGGGTCGGCCCTGGACCGCACCCGGGTGTCCGCCCTGTAGCGGCCCATTGCCGCCACGGCAGGGCTGGCGAAGAGGGCGGCCGCGGGAGGCCAGTCGGCGGGGTCGCACCCGCGGGAAGAAGGGCTGGGCTCGGGCCACTGGGCGGGGGTCGCGGCGGGGATGGGGCGCGCAGAGGAAGGCGGTGGGACGAGTGCGCAGGCCGACTGGTCGCGCGGCTAGAACTGACCTGGCGCTCCTCGCCTCAACCAGCCGTCCAGGAAGGATAGGAGCGGGCGGGCACACTAAAGAGGTGCCGCGCACCACCCGCTCGCAAACCAGTCCAGAGGCCTCTCCCATACAGGCGCCGTGCTCCCACTGTCAGAGGGAGCGGCGCGCCCGCGGCGCGGAGGGGGTTACGGCAGGGTGGGGGGAGACGAGACGCGCCACCGACGCCACCCGAGCGACGGAGAGACAGCTGGGCCCCCTGAGATCCGACGTCGCGGGGAAAAACGATTTGCGAGAGATCAGGAGCAGAGCCCTGGGCACCATCTTCCGGTGGCGGGTTCGGGCCGATCCAGCTCGAGAAACGCCGCAGAACGAGACGGTATGGGGCATGGGGCTCCGGTCACGATGCTGCATGTTTGTTCCGCGACGTCGGGTCTCAGGTCAGGGTCGCTTCGAATCGGCCCGGCGGCAGCCTCAGCGCGAGTGCTCAAGGTCGAAGAAAACCGACGGTGGCCCGGAATCAGCCGATATCGAACACCCTTCTCCTCATCCTCCTCCTCCGCCTCCGCCTCCTCCGCAAGGTTGAAGAAGACCGACGGTGGCCCGGAATCGGCCGATACCGAACATCATCGGCGGTCCCGGAGCGCCACGACCGTTCGGGGCTGGTCGCTGCGCGCGGCGTGAGAAACCAGCGCGCACAGGGCGAAGCGCGCTACGAGGACTGCGGCGCATGCGGCTTCAGGCACCGAAAACCAGCGTACTGGCAGGTGAGCGACCAGTGCGAGCTGCCGCAGGAGAGGGCAGCGTGGGTCCCGTCGAAGCGATCATCCACTGGGCGGACGGCGGCATTGGCTAGATCCACACGCGGAAGACTTGGAGGCCACGCGCTGGATGCGGCACTGTGCTACCGACGACACCCGTGCCACGGAGAGGGAGGGGCTTCTCAAGCAGGGGCCGACCATGCCTGCATTCCTACCAGCCTACCGCGAGGTGGTCTTAGAACCGAAGAACGTTCTAAGAACAAACACCTTGCTCTTGGAACACAGAGCCGATGTAATCCGCCAAGACGGTCTCAGCCAGAAACGTTCTGAACATATCTCGCGCAAACCACAAGGGGTTCTTAGAACATTCTTCGGTGAGCCTATAGGCAAGCCAGGGCGCCTCGCCTCTGCTTGAGCTTCACGCGCGGCTGCTCACGCAGGCCGCCGGAGCAGCAGGCCGCGGTGGAAAGAGGCGGGCGTTTGTGGGCGCGTGCGCGCGCAGTGCGACGCCGTCGCCCTGCGCCCCTCACCAGGAGGATGGAGACATGAGGCGTCACCTGGGGTGCTCACGAGCGCTCTCGCGGTCTGGATTCCAGGGCGCGATCCCAATGGATAGAGCGCACGGGTACGTTCCGCGCGGGGCATCCGCGAAAAACGCCCCACTCTCGGGGTCGCAGCCCAAGGGCCCGGCCAGCGGCCAGCGAGGCCGCGGGTACGGATATATGTTTCGCCCACGGGGTCCCTGAGGTCCTGGCGTCACAGATTTTGTCCACACTGGGCGTTTGCGCCCGGTTCGGGCCCCAGGGCCTCCTCCCGACCTCCCTCACCAAGCTCTGTGTGAAAAGCGGCGTCTACGTGTAACCGCTTTGGCGTAGATACATGTTCTCTTTATCCCCTGGATTACTGCCAAAGGTCACCGGTCATCCCAGTGCGGGGACACAGCGCGAAGGGCCCTCCAGCGACCGCCGCCACCGCCAACCAACATGCTCACGATTGGAAAATCGCGAGATATCTGAAAAGAATTTGTTTAGGAGAGGAGGGAGGAAGAGGCGAGAGGGAGAGGTCGAAAACATCTGAACATTGTCCAACTCGTGCCGGGGAGTCGGCAAACAACCCTGCCGCAGGACCGTCACCGCCCTTTCCTCCCGAATGAGACCTGCAGGGAACCAGATGGCGACTGATACGCTTTGCCCACAAAACGAATCGGGCCGCAGTTGCATTACCCCCTGCCGCCTGGCACAAACAGCCACTGCCGTAAATCCATAGATATCTCGGGTCTCGCTGCGGCCACAGTTCTGCCCGTCAAAGCCGCCCCCTTCTGGGCGCTGTCATGGAAGATGTGCTGCTCGCTGCTCCCGCGCTACAGAATGGGTTCGAGGTCTGCGATGCTCTCTTGAGCACGGACGGGCTCTGTCTGGCGCGCCCCCTTGCAGAGAGGGTGAAGCATGCCGCCGTCCTGAGTGGAGCATGACTTGTTGAATGCGCTTGATATGACCGTGCGCACCGAAAGGTTTCTGGGAGCCTTTCTGCAGGTACCAGTCTTGGAATCCAGATCCATCAGATCAAACCCAGCAAGCATGTCCAGCTGCTTCCTGTAACCAGTGGTCATGCCATACGTGTGATAAGCACAAGGAAAACCATCTCCGATTCCAAACTGTGGATGCCCATACGTGCCTTCATGCGGCAGCGCTGGGCGGGTGAGCGTGCAAATTGTATGTACCATGTTGGTAGACCAACCATTTTCTGGGAGCACTTTGTAGTTCAGACCTTTCATTGTAGCCCGCATCCAACCACAGTTTAGCAGGTACTGATCGTTATCAGCGCCAATTCGCCGAGCCCCGCTTACCACGGCTGAAAAAACATATGAGAGGGTTGGCCGTCCCCCTCCCCCTGTTCCACCTCCCTGTAGGTCCAAAATCCCGTTTGAGGGGAAGGGGAACCCGGAAACTCGTCAAAGCCCCCCGGCCTTTCAGAGCCTCCCAAGCCTGCTTGCCAGGCCCTGCACATCCTCAAACTGGATCCAGATGGCCCCCAGACCACCCCGGATGGCCCCAGATAAATCACGGCCGCATCCACGCTGGCCCTCGTCTGGCCTGGAGGACCGAGGCTCCAAGACGGCCGCATCGACTGCACTCCCAAAGTCAAAAATCGCCTAAATCCCAAAAACAAAAATGCTTGTGTATATTTGGTTGTCCCCACTTTCCACCCAAAATGGCCCCACGATCGGGGATCCACTGACCTCGGTCAATACAAACCCGGGTCTGTCGGGCCTTGCAGGATCCCGCAAGACCCTGCAGGATCCTACAGCATCCTGCACCCAAACCCGGGTCAATGCAACCCTGGCTATGCAGGATCCTGCAAAATTCGGCGCTCTGACTGACCTTGGTTTGCACTGACCCCCGTCTCTTGAGCCCTGACACGGTCAGCTTCCCAAGCCACAGGGAGTACAGGAGTCCCCTCAGGAGCCCTCAGACGGCCCAGGAGGCTCCAAAGACAGCCCAAACATAACCCGAAGATGGCCGCAGAAGTCCCTCCTAGACGCCCCAGGGACATCCCAAGGGACGCCAAGGTGGCTCCTACGTGCCCCAGAGAAGCCCCAAGGGAGCCCCAAGAAAACCCCAGAAGCCCTACGAAGTTACCATAACGACTCCCGGTGAAGCTAGAGACGATAACGCTGAAGAGCTGTAGACGATGACACCTGGCTCTCACTGTGCCTGGGTCGCCCTGGGTCCTCCCCGCCACCCTCCACCCCTCC
This sequence comes from Prorocentrum cordatum, assembly GCA_963575745.1. NCBI lineage: Eukaryota > Dinophyceae > Prorocentrales > Prorocentraceae > Prorocentrum > Prorocentrum cordatum. The sequence goes on along the minus strand of CAUYUJ010004558.1, from coordinate 1,401,112 downwards.
GCGAAAGCGGCGACCCGGTCATGACAACTCCACAGCCATCGGACCCATGCCAGGAATGCCGACCAGGGGACCAAGGCAGCGACCATCTCAACCTGGCGATTTCGGTTCGCCTCTCACTTTTTCAGAGGGTCGGCAGAATGGCGTGAGGCTCATCAGTATTTGGGTCTCTCCATGTGCCGAGTGCCTCAAAAAGCATACGCCTCGTTTCGT
>CAUYUJ010004558.1:1390596-1400802 GCA_963575745.1 Prorocentrum cordatum | reverse complement strand
CTCCTCCTCTCGTTCCTCCCTTTCCTGCTCCTTATCCGCCTCCTGTTCAGACTACATGGCTCGCCAAACGGAACTGCGACGCCGCGCAAGCATTGGGCCACATCGGATAAAGGGAACATTCGGGGAGGCCTCCCTCTTCCTCTTCCTCCTCCTTTTTCTCCTCTTCCTCCACATCCTCCTCCCCTTCCTCCTTGCCCCCCCCTCCTCCTCCACCCCTTCCTTCTCCTCCTCCTCCTCCTCCTCCTCCTCCTCCTCCCCCTCCTCCTCCTCCCCTCCTCCTCTTCATCTTCCTCTTCCTCTTCCTCTTCCTCCTCCTCCGCCTCCTCCTCCTCATCCCCATCATCATCATCACCATCACCAGCATCATCACCATCATCATCATCATCATCATCATCATCATCATCATCATCAGCATCATCATCATCATCATCATCATCATCATCATCATCATCATCATCATCATCATCATCATGATCATCAGCATCGTCATCATCCCTCTTCCCTCCTCCTCCCCCCGCCCCCCTTCTCTCTCCACCCCCCTCCTCCCCCCCCCGTTCTCTCTTCCTCCTCCTCCTCCTCCTTCTCCTCGTCCATCTCCTCTTCCTCCTTTCCTCTTCCTCCTCCTCCTCCTCCTCCTCCTCCTCCTCCGCGTGCAAGAAATCCAACAACATGTCGCGGAAATCAACGAACTGTGTCCCTCCGGGTTTTTTTTTTCGGGCGTCCTTGTAGGACTTGTCGGGGCCGTCTTAGGGCCCCCTTGGGCGTCCTGGGAACCCGGAAATCATGTTCCGATAGAGGTTTCGGGGAACATGATTTCGGACGCTGCGGAAGAGGCCTCCCGAGAATCTCTATAGGCAGCTCTGCTTGCCCCCGTTGTGGCTCTGTTGGGTGCCTTTTGGGGCTCTCTTGGGATGGCTTGCAGCTCTCATGGGTCTTCTCGGGTCCCTCTTGGGGCGCACTGGGGCTCCTCGGGGTGGCACTGTGAAGACGTCGTCGTCGTCGCCGTTCGCCGATCGGCGGCGTCAACTGTTGTCATCGTCGTCCATCGTCGTCGTCGTCGTCGGTCGTCGCCGTCGACGACCGTCGTCGTCATCGTCAATCACCGTCGCCGATCACCGTCGCCGATCGTCGATCGGCCCCGAGCCCTCCCGCCCACTCATCCTCCTCTCCTCCTCCTCCTCCTCCTCTTCCTCCTCCTCCTCTTAATATGCCTCCTCTTCCTCTTCCTCCTCTTCCTCCTGAAATCATGTTCCCGGAGACGCTTCCGGGGACAGGATTTCGAACGATGCAGAAAAGACTGGGTCCAGGGTGGCTCTGCGCACGCGGACAGCGTCGCCGCCGTCGGCGTGGCCGTCGTCGTCGTCGCCGTCGATCGTCGATCGGCGACGTCGACTGTTGTCATCGTCGTCTATCGTCGTCGTCGTCGGTCGTCGACCGTCGTCGTCGTCGTCGTCGTCGTCAATCACCGTCGCCGGTCGTCGTCGCCGATCGTCGATCGCCCTCGAGCCTCCTCCTCTCTCCCCCCCTCCTCCCCTCCACTCCTCCTCCCCGCCTCCTCCTCCTTCTCCTCTTCCTTCTCCTCCTCCTCCTCCTCCTCCTCCTCCTTCCCGCCCTCTCCGTCTCCTCCGCGCGGAAGAAATCCAACAACATCTCGCGCAAATCAACGAACTATGGCCCTCCGGGCCTTTTTGAACGTCCATTTAGGGCCTTTGGGGCCGTCTTAGGGCCCTCTTGGGCGTCGTGGGAACCAGGAAATCATGTTCCCGGAGAGGCTTCTGGGAACATGATTTCGAAAGAGGCCCTCTTGGGCCTCCCTGAGGCCGTGTTGGGAGCCTCCTGGGCCAAATTTGGGGCCTCTTGGGCCGTCTTGGGGGTTCCGTGAGCCTCACAGGACGACCCTTTCGGGCCGTCTTGGGCCCTCTTGGGTCTCTCCTGGGCTGTCTTGGGGTTCGGGGGCGTCTGGGGCACTGTGAGGACCAAGCAAGCAAATATGCTGAAAACGTACGTTGTACAACGGGAATGGGCCGATTTTTGCCTCTTGAAGGCCCTCTTCGGCCAGCTGCAAACCATCTCGGGCCCTCTTGAAGCGCTCTTGGACGTCTTGGGGCCCCCTTTGGGCCTCGCTGAGTCTGTTGGACAGCGTCGCCGCCGTCGGCGTGGCCGTCGTCGTCGTCGCCGTCGATCATCGATCGGCGGCGTCGACTGTTGTCATCGTCGTCGATCGTCATCGGTCGTCGTCGTGGTCGTCGTCGTCGTCGTGAATCACCGTCGCCGGTCGTCGTCTCCGATCGTCGATCGCCCTCGAGCCTCCTCCTCCTCCTCTCTCCCCCCCTCCTCCCCTCCACTCCTCCTCCCCGCCTCGTCCTTCTCCTCTTCCTCTTCCTCCTCCCCCTCCTCCTCCTCCTCCTCCTCCTCCTCCTCCTCCTTCGCCCTCTCCGTCTCCTCCGCGCGGAAGAAATCCAACAACATTTCGCGAAAATCAGCGAACTGTGGCCCTCTGGGAATTTTTGAATGTCATTTTAGACCCTTTGGGGGCCGTCCTGGGGCCCTCTTGGGCGTCCTGGGAACCCGGAAATCATGTTCCCGGAGAAGCTTCTGGGAACATGATTTCGAACGAGGCCCTCTTGGGCCTCCCTAAGGCCGTCTTGGGGGCCTCCTGGGCCGGCTTTGGGACCTTTTGGGCCGTCTTGGACTGTCTTGGGGCTCCTCGGGGGCCACTCTGAGGACGAAGCAAGCGAGTATGCTGAAATTGTACGTTTTACAAGAGGAATGGGTAAAGTTCTGCCTCTTGAAGGCCCTTTGGGGGCCCTCTTCGGCCATCTTCAAGCCATCTCGGGCCCTCTTGGGGCGCTATTGGACGTCTTGGGGCCCTCTGGGGCCTCGATGAGGCTGTCTTGTGTGCCTCTTGGGCTGTCACGCGGGCAGCGTCGCCGCCGTCGGCGTGGCCGTCGTCGTCGCCGTCGATCGTCGATCGGCGGCGTCGACTGTTGTCATCGTCGTCGATCGTCGTCGTCGTCGGTCGTCGACCGTCGTCGATCGTCGTCGTCGTCGTCGTCATCGTCGTCGTCGTCGTCGTCGTCGTCGTCAATCACCGTCGCCGGTCGTCGTCGCCGATCGTCGATCGCCCTCGAGCCTCCTCCTCTCTCCCCCCCTCCTCCCCTCCACTCCTCCTCCCTGCCTCCTCCTCCTTCTCTTTCCTCCTCCTCCTCCTCCTCCTCCTCCTTCGCCCTCTCCGTCTCCTCCGCGCGGAAGAAATCCAACAACATCTCACGCAAATCAACGAACTGTGGCCATCCGGGCCTTTGTGAAGGTCCTTTTAGGGCCCTTTTGGGGCCGTCCTGGGGCCCTCTTGGGCGTCCTAGAAACCCGGAAATCATGTTCCCGGAGAGGCTTCCGGGAACATGATTTCGAACGAGGCCCTCTTGGGCCTTCCTGAGGCCGTCTTGGGGGCCTCCTGGGCCGGCTTTGGGGCCTCTTGGGCCGTCTTGGGGGGGGTCCGTGAGCCTCACAGGACGACCCGTTTGGGCCGTCGTGGGCCCTCTTGGGTCTCTCTTGGGCTGTCTTGGGGCTCGGGGGCGTCTGGGGCACCGTGAGGACCAAGCAAACGAGTATGCTGAAAATGTATGCTTTACGAATGGAAATAGGCTGGTGTTTGCCTCTTGAAGACCCTCTTGGGGCCCTCTTCGGCCATCTTCAAGCCATCTCGGGCCCTCTTGGGGCGCTCTTGAGCGTCTTGGGGCCCTCGTGGGCCTCGCTGAGGCTGTCTTGTGGGTCTCTTGGGCTGTCTTTGGGGCCTCATGGGCCGTCTTGGGCGGGTTCGTGGACCCCACAGGACGCACCACCCCACCCCCGCCCCCGGGCCCCGTCCGTCTGTCCTACTGCTCCTCTCCAAACCCTCGTTTCCTAACCTCCCGATCATGTTCCCGGACCCCCGTCCCTTCCCCCCAGAGCACCGCAGCAGTAGGAAAGCGTTCCGAAACGGTGAGAAATCATGTTCCCGGAAAGCGTTCAAGAATATGAATCGTACGTCGTCCAAGGCGCCTCGGAAGGCGCAGAATACTCCTCCAAGGCGCGGAATCATGTTCCCGGACCGCCTTCCGGGAACATGATGGGGACGACCTCCTGAGGGCCTCCAGTGGGCCTCTTTGGGGCCTCTCGGAGGCCTGTGGGGCTCTCCTGGAGGCGTCTTGGGGCGCGCTCAGGGCCATTTTTGGGCATCTTGGGGGCCTCTGGGGGCCTTCGGGGAGGCTCTTGGGGGCCTCTTTGGGGCCTCTTGGGGCCTCGCGGGGCCCTCTTGGGGACCGCTGGGCTCGCTTAGGCAGTCTTGAAGCCCTGTCGGGGCACTCCTGGAACCGTCTTGGGCGGCTCCTGGGCCATCTTAGGGCTCTCCTGGGCCGTCTTAGGACGATTTTGGGGATCTCTTGGGCCGTCTTGGGGCGGTCTTGGGGGCCTCTTCGGCCGTCTTGGAGCGGTTTTGGGAGACTCTTGGACGGCCTTGGAGCGTCGGAACCCCGAAAAAGCGAGAAGGCCAAAAACCTAGAAAAAAAAACAATAAAAATCATCGATGTTGGCTTGTCGGGGCTCTCTTGGGAGGCCTCTTGGGATGCCTTCGGGGCCTCATGGAGCTCTCTTGGAACGTCTTCGGGCCTTCCTGGCCATTCCTGAGGCTATCTATGCGCGTCTTGGAGCGCTCGCGGGCCGTCTTGGGCGGTCTCGAACTGTTCCTGGCGGTCCCAGGGGCCCTCCGGGACGCTTCGGACGCTCCCGGGGGCGCCCTGCACACCCCATGGAGATGACAGGCACCGCCCCGGGGCCCTACTTCGATATGTATATGTATATATATATATATAATATATATATATATATATATATTATATATATAGATATATGTTGGTAAACAGCAAGAATGGCATAAATCAAAGACATCTACACATCGCATTCGTCTACCATGTACATCAGCAAATACACATCAAAAGCAGAATCATCTATCATATGCATAGCTGGCATACACGAATAACAGACACCACTAGCATACAAAAAAAACGGTATCAGTAATGCACATCCGCGATATGCGTCGATCACAATCATCGCTCATCAAGGCTACGCATCAATCGCCCGCACAGCAATACCACACACACGCACACCACACACAACCAACACTCGCATACATCAAGAGCACACATCAGTGACACAAATGAATGCGAAGCATTAAGACCAAACATCAACGTAATACACCACTAACGCCCACCCTTGCATTCAACAGTAACACAAAGAGGGACTGACAAGCCGACAGGTTATCTAAACCATACAGGAAGAACACGCTAACCCTCGTCAAGAACATACATTTGCGAAGCCCATCAAGCGAGATGTCAGTCACACGTACATCAGGGACGCCCATCAATAACGTACACCAAAACTAACCATCAAGACCAGACAGCAAGGAAGCACAGTATAGCATGCACGCAGAAAACAAATATCATATATGCCAACAAGAAACATCAGGCACACACACACACACGCACACACACACAGAACAATCAGCAGTAACGTATACCCAGAACGCACGCCAATGACATTCACCAAGACTTACCTCGAGCACAGACAGCAACAACAGATTCGAACCAAGTTTCAAGAAAATTCATGAACAACTCGAATCAAGATCAGGCCCCACGCCACAACACACATACATCAACTATATTAATTCGTAGCCGGCATCTGGAACTCAAATCGATGAGGCCGATCTGCATATACGACACAGCAACAAGATCTACCATAACCTACACAATCGCACGACAAGTGCACACACGGCATGAGTAAATATCACACTAACGCACGCATTTCCAACTAATCCGCGTCCACACATAACTCATAGAACAGCGTGCGAACATGCCAAGCACCGATAACAGGTCAAACGACCATACGTAAAACAGTTTGTAACACATAACGCTGTAGTGTCATGCGCGACAGACATCGGAACCATTCGCAGCAGATCCCTGATGGGAATCCCCCGACGCAACACACTTGGTTCCAGGGTGCACAGCAAAGCAGGGCCCGTCTGGACAAGGGGGAGAGGAGGGAGACACGAGGAGCCCAGAGAGGACGGGGCAGGACAACGGGCAGGAGGGCGGAAGAAGAGAACAACAGGGGGGGGGGGGCCCGGCACTCCTTCAGAAGAGAGCAGGGAGGGCCCAAGGCCATCTGACAGGTCGGGCAAGCGGCAAGCAACACTGGAGGCATTGCAGAGACCTGCAGCCCAGACATCCTCAGATGTGCTTTTTCGACCTGGGGCCCCAAGAGAGCTCCCGACCTCTTGCCTAGGGCCGACTTCTCGTCCAGGATCCATCCTTTAGGGCCCTGGGGCCCGATAAGGGGCCCCGCAGGGCGAAATCGAAGAAACACGAAGGGATTGGAAAGAACAGTTCGCCGGAGATCCGGGAACGAGAAGCCGAGGGGCAGAAAGAGAAGAGCACGCGGCACAGTGAGCAGGCCAGAGCTCGCCCTCCCGCTCCCTGGGAATTCGCCACCGAGGACGAGGAGGCGACAACGCGCTCTAGCCCTAACGTCGAGGCAGCGGCCAGACTGGCAGGCAACAGCGGAGAGGATAAGAGGACGGAGTGGTCCCTGAGGGGATCCGTTGGGGGGGGGGGGGCCGGCTCAGGAGGGTGGGGGAACGTCGACCTGGAATCGGCGATACATCGCCGATTGATCCGCAATAGGCCCCCGACAGCGAATCCGACCGCTCCCGGGCGGGGTGGGCCATCAGGCCCACATCGGCGATCAGTGGCGACTGGGGGTCGACACGCTGTTCCTGAGCCGATCCTCCCCTGGCGCTGCCCCAGGCGCTGCCCTCGGGGACGGAGGACGCGCAGGAAGGCTGCACTGTGGGACGCAGCGGTGTGCCTCCTCTCTGCTCCCCTCTGCCCACCCCATCCACGTAGATGCATGCAGCCCACACGGCGGGGCCCTGCAGTGGCGAGGTGGTCCCTGATTGTTGACACCCCTCAGCATTGCACGATCTCACGCTCTCGAAGGCCTTAGAGACTGTCGACCAATGTTGGTTGAAGATGCCGCGCCGCGGGTCACTATCTGTGGGTCCTGGGGCTCGAGGCGGGCCTGCGGAGGGCGTTCAACCTTGAACGCCCGCTCCGGCGTCGCCGCCGCGTCAAGGCAGCACATACCTTGTCGTACTCATCTCCGTCACACTGGGTGAGGGGGCCGAGAGAGGAAAGGGAGGAGGGGGAGATGGAGGGAGGGAGGGAGGGAAGGAGAGAGAGAGGAACGGGAGGGGGAGGGACGGAAGGACAGGAGGAGACAGAGGAGGTGACACCACATCCCCTGATCTCTACACCCGACCTGCCCCATTCTTCCTGCCCCCCTCCCTCCTTCTGCCCCATCCCATCGGCTCCCCCATCCCCACTTCCATCCACCTCCTGCCCTCCTCCACTCGTCCCGCCTCTCCACCTCCCACACACGCCTCTCCTCAAATGGGAAAACCTGGCCACTGGTTTGGGGGACCCCTGTTAACAACCCATACCAGAGTGCCCGCCGAATGGAAAGCACGTGGGAAGGGGGCCTTTGGTGTAACCTGGTATGGCTTGGTAACGATGTCGAGGGTCAAGACTTACCCTCTGATCCGCCCCCTCCAATGACGAACCCAAACGACACACCCGCACCAGACGTCAGCACCCGCAGGCATCCCCAGCAGAGGGGGGGGAAGGCGAGAGTTCGGTGAGCGCGAGATTTCGGTGGCATTCCAAGCTGGCGCTCGAGGCTGGGCCGTTCCCCACAATCCCACCCCTGGTCGCCGCACCAAGTCGGCAAAGCTGCCTCACCCCCCGTGGTGGTCGGGGGCTGTGGTGTCACGTTGGGGTTGTGGCCCAAGAACCTCGACGCCCTGATCTGTTCGATTCGACCAACTCTGGAACTGTCGACACCCCCCCGCCCCCTCTCGCACGGACTCCCTCGGGGTGGGTCGCTTGCCGTCAGCCCCAAGAGGCCCGAAACGGGGACGTCCAGGAGGCCCAAGCTCAGAAAAAGAGGACGTCATGTTTGTCCTCCTTCTCCCTTTCCTCCTGCTCCTCCTGCTCCTCCTCCCCTGCCTCCTCCTCCTCCTCCTCTTCCTCCTCTTCTTCTTCTGCTGATTTTTCGTGTTAGTATTAATCGTATTGCTCGTCTTATTAATCTGGTTATCAATATTATTGGCACTAGGAAGGCGTTTCTTTATGTTCGGCGATGACGGGCGTCATTGGGGGGGGGGAGGGGGGGGGTATGACGTGACGCCCCCCCCCCGCCGTGTGGCTCCGGCACCACAGCCGCGCCCGCGCGCACGACGCGACGAGCGACGAGCGACGAGCGACGACGACGACGACGCAGGCAGCATGTAAGTGGCGATCTGCCCATTGCGCCTGTGTACACCACAACGCTCGCGTGCACCACACCGCGCGTGTGCACCACAGCGCCTGCGTACACCGCAACAGCCGTGTGCAACGCACCGCCCGTGTATACCACAGTGCTTGGGAGCACTACAGCGCCGGTGTACATACACCGCAGCAGCCATGCGCAACACAACGCCTGTGTACACCACAGTGCTTGCGTGCACCGCAGCGCTTGTGCACGCCACAGCGCCTGTCTACACCACAGCATCCGCGTGCAACGCAGCACTGGCGTACACCACGGTGCCTGCGTGCATAGGACAAGTAGAAAGAACATGTACGTCAGGATCTGATGCGGACATCTAAACGCCACGGATAATCGAATGCGACGTTTTTCCCTCCTCCCTCATCCTCCTCCACCTCCTCCTCCTCCTCCTCCTCGTCCTCCCTTTCCTCCTTCTTACCCCCTGTCGTGCGGTTTGGCGTTACAACGCACGTGCGCATCTCAGCGTGCACCGCAGAATGGTCGATTGAATCGGTCCACTTGGTTCTCGGACGGCCAGTTCAGCTGGAGCCTTCTGGACGCATATGGGAGTTAGGGTGATGCGGGCGGACTCGGGGGGACTCGTAGATTCCAGCGGCACTCCTTTGTCCATGAGGATTTGTTTTCCATTGTTTTTTCTGAAATCCAAACGCGTTCCATTTTGTCACAAGGACTCCTTCTGAAATTCTATACACAACAATGGTGCTGAGTTGCACACGGCTGATGTGGTGCACACAGGCGCCGTGGCGTACACAGGCACTGCAATGCACGCAGGCATTGTGGTGTACACTGGTGCTGTGTTGCGCACGGCTGATGTGGTGTACGGAGGCGCTGTGGTGTACACAGGAGCTGCTGTGCCCGCAGGCACGGTGGCACAAACTGACGTTGTGTTGCACGCGGCTGCTGTGGTGTACGTCGGCGGTGTGGTATACACAGGCGCTGTGGTGCACGCGGGCACTGTGATGTACACAGGCGTTGTGGTGCAGATCGCCACCTACATGTTCGTGCTACCCGTCCTCCGTCATTCCTGATTATTCCCAAACGCCGCCGGCGCGAAACGTAACGTCATCGACCCCCTCCCCCCCCACATGATTGCCGTCATCGGCCCGGACTTTAAAACAGGCTCCAGCCGCGTCCGCGCGCACGACGACGATGAGCGACGAGCGACGAACCACGAGCGACGACGACGAACGACGACGACGACGACGACGACGACGACGACGACGACGACGACGACGACGACGACGACGCCTGCGGACAAGACACCTATGCGGATTCCTACGCGGACACCGACGCGGATCCCAATGCGCACGGCGGCAGTGCGGGGATCGCACTGGGAGGGGGGAGCGTTACGTCATAGGGGGGGGGAGCGGGGGCCATGACGCCCGTCATGCCCGAAGCAGCAAAGAAATGGCCTCTAGTTTGTTTAGTATTAATATTCTTCGTATGGTTAGCATTATGTCTTTCTATAATGCTTAACAGTATTACTCTTATTCCTATGAATAGTAGCATGCTCTTCTTGTTTGTTTATGATTATTATTATTAGTTCTCTTACTCTTATTATTCTTAATATCATGATTCTTCTTATTAACAGTAATCGGAGGTGAGGGGGTGAGATCGAAGTGGAACGGAGAGCCCCCCTACCGGGAAATCGGTTTCGGTTTCGTGTTCGTGCGTGCCGTGCGTGCGGGCGAGGGGAAGCTGCGTGGGCGGGCGGAAAGAAAGTCGCCTCCGTCTGAGGCGCGGCCGGACCAAATGATTCCTCTCTGGGGGCCGGTGCCGTGCGGTGTC
>CAUYUJ010004558.1:1325596-1388096 GCA_963575745.1 Prorocentrum cordatum | reverse complement strand
GCACACACACACAGACACACACACAAACACACACACACACAAAAACACATCCACACACACGCATACACACGCACACACACACACACACACACATACACACACATATACACACACACACACACGCATGCACACACGCACACACACGCACACACACGCACAGACACACACACATACACACACACACACACACACACACACAACATGCACACACTTTTGGCGGTCGCGGCCTCGCGCACAGCGACGAGGCGGCAGCCGAGTGACATCACCGCAGCGAGCGGTAGCATGAGGCACAGAATTCCATCCCTCCCCCCACCTCCCTCCCTCTTCCTCCATCCACCCATCCATCCGGAATCCGCCCATCCGTCCATCTGCCCATCTTACTCCTCCTCCTCCCACTCCTCCTCTGAGGGCGAGAGGGACGAGGGCTGGGGAAGGAGCTTGGGATCGCCGCTCGGGGTGCCGGCCCGCGTGCAGGCTCACGCCGAGGTATCCATAGGAGCTGGCGCGTCGCCTGGAGGCGCGTGCACCGCATACACACTGCCGCCGAGAATCCTCCGCGTCATCATAAGCGTGATCATCATCAACAACAATGACAAACACAACTACAAATAATCATCACCATCATCACCACCATCATCATCAGAATCACCTGAATCATCACCACATCAACAACAAGCACAACCACCACAACCATAAAAGATACAAACCAATCATCATCGAAACAGCCACCTCAGAATCATCATCATCACCATCGTCGTCGTCACCACCACAATCATCATACTCATCATCATCAGCAGCAGCAGCATCATATCATCATCAGCATCATCACTATCGTCATCATCATCACAAACAGCATCATCATTAGTATCATCGTCATCGACATCATCACCACCACCATCAGCATCATCACCACCACCACCACCATCATCATCAGTATCATCATCAGTATCATCATCATCAGCAGCATCACCATCATCATCATCGTCATCGAGATCGTCGTCGTCATCCTCATCATCATCAGTAGCAGTTGAATTATAGTTAGCAACATCCCCGTCATAAGCAACATCCTTCAGAGTCATGATCAGTATCAGCATCATACTCAGTATCAGCATCAGCCTCAGTATCAGCATCAGCATCATCGCCATCACCATCATCATCACCATCATCATCGTCATCGACAACGTCATCGTCATCGTCATCGACAACGTCATCGTCATCGCCGTCGTCGTCAGCATCGCCATCCTCATCACCATCATCAGCAGCATCATCATCGTCACCGTCATCAGAAGCAGCATCACCGTCGTCTTTCGCAGCATCATCATCTACGTCGTCATTATCAGATTCATCGTCCAGCGCATCATCACCAACTCCACACTATCATTATCATCATCATCATCAGCATCATCGTCATCTTCGTCGTAATCGTCATCGTCATCGTCATCATCATCGTCATCATCATCAGCATCATCAGCATCATCATCATCTGAATCCTAATCCTCCTCCTCCCACTATAGAACGATTCTCGCCCACCGGCACCGGCACCGGCACCGGCACCGGCACCGGCACCGGCACCGGCACCGGCACCGGCACCGGCACCAGCACCGGCACCGGCACCGGCACCGGCACCGGCACCGGCACCGGCACCGGCACCGGCACCGGCACCGGCACCGGCACCGGCACCGGCACCGGCACCGGCACCTGGCACCGGCACCGGCACCGGCACCGGCACTGGCACCGGCACCAGCGGTTGCGCCGGCACTGGCACGGGCACCGGCACGGGCACCAGCGCCGTCGCCGTCGCCGGCGCCAGCACCGGCACTGGCACCCGCACACGCAATCGCACCGGCACCAGCATTGGCACCGGCACCGGCACCGGCACCGGCGCCGGCGCCAGCACTGGCACCGGATGAAAAACATCATTGACATTGAACATCATGACATTTCCCAAACAGTGCTTGCACTTAGGGGGCCTTCTCTCTTTCCTAGTAGCTGGGTCTGAGGGGCGGTCTGGCGGCTCTCTCCTCGCCGTTGCCGCCCTGTCGCCGCCCGTCGTCTGGGCTTGAGGGGCGGTCTGGTTTTTCCGTCCTTGCCGTCGCCCCCCCTTGCTGCGTCGTCGCCGCCCGTCGTCTTGGCCTGAGGGTCGGTCTGGCGGTTCCTTGCTCGCCGTCACCGTCCCGTCGCCGCCTCCTCGTCGCTGCCCCCTGTGGGCCCCCCCAGCGGTTGCAATCCAATCGGTTGCAAGCCAATCAAGTGCAAACCCAGTGGAATCGATTGCAGTCCAATCAATGGTAAAATTATGCAAACGGAGTTCCCCACATAAAGATATTAACAGTTTCGTGGGACCCATGGGGTACGACAACATCAACACGAAGGAGAAGCTCATCGAGCGAGTAAGTACGCACGAAAGGGCAGACGAAAGAAAGGAGGAGGGAGGACAGGTGCTCAGGAAACGAAGCCTTGTAAATAGTACGGGTTCTTGATGCCCTCTTCGCTCTGGCGGGGCCCCGCTTGAAGGGGGGAGGCCTACGAAACCTGGTAAAGAGTAATGGTGTCCGCGACCCTCCTCGTTCAAGCGAGTCCTCCTCCTCCTCCTCGTCGTCCTGCTCATCCTCGTCCTCCTCATCCTCGGCATCATCATCATCATCATCATCATCATCATCATCATCATCATCATCAGCATCATCATCACCAGCATCATCGTCGTCATCATCAGCATCATCAGCAGCATCGTCGTCACCCCGTCGTCGTCGTCATCATCAGCATCATCGTCATCACCATCAGTATCAACATCATCATCATCATCATCATCATCATCGTCAGCATCATCGGCATCATCATAACCATCATCATCATCATCATCATCATCATCATCATCATCATCATCATCATCATCATCATCATCATCATCATCATCTTCATCATCATCATCACATCATCAGCATCATCATCATCATCATCATCATCATCATCGCCAGCGTCATCGTCATCATCATCGTCATCGCCACCATCGTCATCATCATCATCATCAGCATCGCCATCATCATCACCATCACCGTCCTTGGCATCGTCATCGTCCGCATCATCGTGGACGTCATGATCATCAGCATCATCGTCGTCATCATCATCAACAGCACCAGCAACGTCAGCATCAGCAGCAGCATCGTCATCATCACCAGCATCTGCATCATCATCCTCGTCGTCGTCGCCATCGTTGTCATCATCGTCATCGTCATCATCATCATCGTCATCATCATCAGCATCATCATCATAATCACCGTTATCACCATCGTCATCGTCCATCACCATTATCGCCACTGGCATCGTCATCGTGAACAGCAGAATAACCATCGTCATCACCATCATCATGATGAAGCCTTCCTCATCGCAGAACTCCCCCTCCTCCTCACCCTCCTCAGTGGGAGGAGTAGGACGTGAGATGGATAGGTAATGTTCTCCCCTCCTCCTCACCCATGTCAGTGGGATGGGCACGAAACCATTTAAACCATTTAAATAGTATGGGTTTCCGATACCCTCCTCGCTCAGATGGGGCCTCCCTGGAGAGGTGGTAGGGGCACGAAACCATGTAAATAGCATGGGTTTCCGATACTCTCCTCGCTCAGGCGGGGCCTCCCTGGAGGGGTGGGAGGGGCACGAAACCATGTAAATAGCATGGGTTTCCGATACCCTCCTCGCTCAGGCGGGGCCTCTTTGGAGAGGTGGGAAGGGCACGGAACCATGTAAATAGTATGGGTTTCCGTTACCCTCCTCGCTCAGGCGGGGCCTCCCTGGAGGGATGGAAAGGGCATGAAACCATGTAAATAAGATGGGTTTCCGATACCCTCCTCGCTCAGGCGGGGCCTCCCTGGAGGGGTGGGAGGAGCACGAAACCATGTAATCTTTATTAATTTCCGATGCCCTCCTCGCTCAGGCAGGGCCTCCATGGAGAGGTGGGAAGGGCACGAACCATGTAAATAGTACGGGTTCCCGATACCCTCCTCGCTCAGGCGGGGCCTCCCTGGAGGGGAGGGAGGGGCACGAAACCATGTAAATAGTGGGGGGTTCCGATGCTCAGCCCTCCCTGGAGGGGTGGGAGGGGCACAAAACCATGTAAATAGTATGGGTTTCCGATACCCTCCTCGCTCAGGCGGGGCCTCCCTGGAGGGGTGGGATGCCCTCCTCGCTCAGGCGGGGCCTCCCTGGAGAGGTGGGAAGGGCACGAAACCATGTAAATAGCATGGGTTTCCGTTACCCTCCTCGCTCAGGCGGGGCCTCCCTGGAGGGGCGGGAGGGGCACTGGGAGGCGGGAGGCGGGAAGGAGAAGGAGAGGATGTTCTGGGAAAACAAGAACCCGCACCAGCACCGGCCACCAGCACCAGCACCGGCACCGGCACCGGCCCCGGCACTGGCACCAGCACCGGCTACCGGCCACCGGCACCGGCCACCGGCACCGGCACCGGCACCGGCACCGGCACCGGCACCGGCACCGGCACCGGCACCGGCACCGGCACCGGCACCGGCACCGGCACCGGCACCGGCACCGGCACCGGCACTGGCACCGGCACCGCGCCGGCACCGGCACCGGCACCGGCACCGGCACCGGCACCGGCACCCGCACCAGCACCGGCACCGGCACGGGGGCAAGAATCGTTCATGCCTTCCTCCTCCTACCCCTCCTCTTCTTCCGCCTCCTTCTACTCTTCATCCTGCTCCTCCTCCGAATCTCGTCGGGGGAAGAGTCGGAAGAGCAGCACCAGCAGTGGCAGCAGCAGGATCATGAGCAGGAGGAGCAAGAAGACAAGCAAGGGGTTAGAAGCGGAAGGAAATAAGGAGACGTGCAGGCGGGATCCGGACGAGGAGGACCACGGCGAGGAAGACGACGAGGACGAGGACGATGATCTGTATGAGAACGACGACGATGATGATACTGATGGTCATGATGATGATGCGGCTCATGTTGATAAATACGACACCGACGACGACGACGACGACGACAACGACGACGACGACGGTGGTGGTGATAGTGATGATGGTGATCATGATGTTGCTGATGATGACGACGATGATGATGATGATGCTGATGATGATGCTGTTGATGTTGATGATGATAATGCTTCTGGTGATGTTGATGCTGATGCTCATGATGATGATGATGCTGATGTTGATGATGATGCTGATGGTGATGATGACGAGAATGATGATGATGATGCTGATGATGGTGATGATGATGATGTTGATGACAATGATGATGTTGATGACAATGATGATGATAATGATGGTGATGATGATGGTGATGATGTTACTGATGTTAATGATGTCGATCAGTCATATTCCTCCTCCTCTCTCTCGTCCTTGTCCTCGTCCTCTTCGTCCTCTTCGTCCTCGTCCTCCCTCCTCCTCCTTCTCCTCATCCTTCTCCTCCTCCTCCTCCTCCTCCTCATCATCATCATCATCATCATCATCATCATCATCATCCTCCGCCGCCTCCTCCCCCTCCTCTCCTTCCTCCCCCTCCTCCCCCCCTCCTCCTCCTCCTCCTCCTCCTCGTCCTCCTCTTCCCCTCCTCCTCCTCCTCCTCCTCCTCCTCATCATCATCATCATCCTCTTCTTCTTCGTCCTCCTCCTCCTCATCATCATCAACTCCTTCTCCTTATAAATCACTTCTCCCTGTCGCACCCCGAAGCCAGTTTTTAGGGCGGGCCGGGCGTTTCGCCTGAGACGTCCTCATTACTTATGACCCTGACGCTTAAAATTGGCAACAGCTTCTCAGATGGAGGGCGGGTCGTTTTCAAAATGTGGTTCTGGCCTGAGCGCCGCGCCGCGAAAGTTTCACGGATGGAGGGCGGGTCGTTTTCAAAATGTGGCTCTGGCCTGAGCGCCTCGCACATTCATTTTAGAAAGTTGCAAGAGCTTCACGGATTGAGGGCGCGTCGTTTTCAAAATGTGGCTCTCGCATGGGCGCCGCGCACATTCGTTTTAAAAAATTGCAAGATCTTCACGGATTGGCGGCGGGTCCTTTTCAAAATGTGGCTCTCGCCTGGGCGCCGCGCACATTCGTTTTAAAAATTTGCAAGGGTTTCACGGATTGGGGGCGGGTCCTTTCAAAATGTGGCTCTCGCATGGGCGCCGCGCACATTCGTTTTAAATTAGCCTGACGAAAGACCCAACCATACGTAGTTGTGAATACCGCAGTTGTGGATATATATTCCTCGGTGGCGCCCCCGGGCCACGAAACGAGTGAGGGGTGTGCCGAAATGAGGGGGTGGAACCGCATGCGAGCGCAGCCTCTGGGGCGTTCGGTGGAGCTCCCTATGGGGCCACGAAACGTGTGAGGGGTGTGCCAGAATGGGGGGTGGAACCGCATGCGGGCGCAGCCACTGGGGCCTTCGGTGGAGCTCCCTATGGGGCCACGAAACGTGTGAGGGGTGTGCCAGAATGGGGGGTGGAACCGCATGCGGGCGCAGCCACTGGGGCCTTCGGTGGAGCTCCCTATGGGGCCACGAAACGTGTGAGGGGTGTGCCAGAATGGGGGGTGGAACCGCATGCGGGCGCAGCCACTGGGGCCTTCGGTGGAGCTCCCTATGGGGCCACGAAACGTGTGAGGGGTGTGCCAGAATGGGGGGTGGAACCGCATGCGGGCGCAGCCACTGGGGCCTTCGGTGGAGCTCCCTATGGGGCCACGAAACGTGTGAGGGGTGTGCCAGAATGGGGGGTGGAACCGCATGCGGGCGCAGCCACTGGGGCCTTCGGTGGAGCTCCCTATGGGGCCACGAAACGTGTGAGGGGTGTGCCAGAATGGGGGGTGGAACCGCATGCGGGCGCAGCCACTGGGGCCTTCGGTGGAGCTCCCTATGGGGCCACGAAACGTGTGAGGGGTGTGCCAGAATGGGGGGTGGAACCGCATGCGGGCGCAGCCACTGGGGCCTTCGGTGGAGCTCCCTATGGGGCCACGAAACGTGTGAGGGGTGTGCCAGAATGGGGGGTGGAACCGCATGCGGGCGCAGCCACTGGGGCCTTCGGTGGAGCTCCCTATGGGGCCACGAAACGTGTGAGGGGTGTGCCAGAATGGGGGGTGGAACCGCATGCGGGCGCAGCCACTGGGGCCTTCGGTGGAGCTCCCTATGGGGCCACGAAACGTGTGAGGGGTGTGCCAGAATGGGGGGTGGAACCGCATGCGGGCGCAGCCACTGGGGCCTTCGGTGGAGCTCCCTATGGGGCCACGAAACGTGTGAGGGGTGTGCCAGAATGGGGGGTGGAACCGCATGCGGGCGCAGCCACTGGGGCCTTCGGTGGAGCTCCCTATGGGGCCACGAAACGTGTGAGGGGTGTGCCAGAATGGGGGGTGGAACCGCATGCGGGCGCAGCCACTGGGGCCTTCGGTGGAGCTCCCTATGGGGCCACGAAACGTGTGAGGGGTGTGCCAGAATGGGGGGTGGAACCGCATGGGCGCAGCCACTGCCTTCGGTGGAGCTCCCTATGCCACTGTGAGCCAGAATGGGGGTGGAACCGCATGCGGGCGCAGCCACTGGGGCCTTCGGTGGAGCTCCCTATGGGGCCACGAAACGTGTGAGGGGTGTGCCAGAATGGGGGGTGGAACGCATGCGGGCGCAGCCACTGGGGCCTTCGGTGGAGCTCCCTATGGGGCCACGAAACGTGTGAGGGGTGTGCCAGAATGGGGGGTGGAACCGCATGCGGGCGCAGCCACTGGGGCCTTCGGTGGAGCTCCCTATGGGGCCACGAAGCGTGTGAGGGGTGTGCCAGAATGGGGGGTGGAACCGCATGCGGGCGCAGCCACTGGGGCCTTCGGTGGAGCTCCCTATGGGGCCACGAAACGTGTGAGGGGTGTGCCAGAATGGGGGGTGGAACCGCATGCGGGCGCAGCCACTGGGGCCTTCGGTGGAGCTCCCTATGGGGCCACGAAACGTGTGAGGGGTGTGCCAGAATGGGGGGTGGAACCGCATGCGGGCGCAGCCACTGGGGCCTTCGGTGGAGCTCCCTATGGGGCCACGAAACGTGTGAGGGGTGTGCCAGAATGGGGGGTGGAACCGCATGCGGGCGCAGCCACTGGGGCCTTCGGTGGAGCTCCCTATGGGGCCACGAAACGTGTGAGGGGTGTGCCAGAATGGGGGGTGGAACCGCATGCGGGCGCAGCCACTGGGGCCTTCGGTGGAGCTCCCTATGGGGCCACGAAACGTGTGAGGGGTGTGCCAGAAGGGGGGGTGGAACCGCATGCGGGCGCAGCCACTGGGGCCTTCGGTGGAGCTCCCTATGGGGCCACGAAACGTGTGAGGGGTGTGCCAGAATGGGTGTGGGAGGGGGAGGAGGGAGGAGGAAGGGGAGGAGGAGGAAGGAGGAAGGAGGAAGGAGGAAGGAGGAACGCGGGGACCGTCTCTTCAAAACGAGGACCTAACAACACAGGTTGGTTGGGAAAAATTGCAAGGGTTTCACGGATTGAGGGCGGGTCTTTTTCAAAATGTGGCTCTCGCCGTAGCACCGTGCACATTCTTGAAACAAAATTGCAAAAGTTTCACGGGTTCTCATGATCGACGTACCAAAAAAATGGCGGTTTGGAAGGGTTCCCGATTTTGAGGGCGCAAGAATTACGATGATTCGCGGAGTTGAGGTCCCAGGAATGGCGTTCTGGCACGATTCAAGATCGTCGAGAATCAACAGCCAGGTTCATCCGTGGCGTTGGAATACCGAGCATAATGTTTTGGCATGCTTCAGGGTCTTCAAACGGTTGTATTCCAACGAGGTAGGTCCTTCTGTGGAAATGAACCGTTGTAGGGGCCTATGAAGAGGGAGCTTGGAGGGATGGTTTATTTCAACATCGTTGGTGACTCTTGGGTTTACACTGGTCCTCCTCCTCCTCCTCCCCCTCCATCGGAGTGGGAGTGTGTCTCCCGCTGCCTCTCTCCCTTCACATCTCTCCCCACTTCCCCCTGCCCTCCTCTATCTCTCTCTCTCTCTCTCTCTTTCTCTCTATCTCTTTCTCTCTTTCTATAGTTCTATCTCTCTCTCTCTCTCTTTCTCCACCCATCCATATCGCCATCTCTTATCTCCTCCCTCCCTCTTCTCCCCCCATCTCCCCTCCCCCTCCTCTCCTCCCCCCTCCCACCCGCGCGCGCGGGAGCGCACGCGGGCAGGGGGGTGGGAGGCGGGACGGGGGAGGAAGGAAGGAGCAACACAGGAAAACAGGTCGAGGAGGGAGGAGTGCAGGAGGAAAGAGGTCCCCCTCGCCGCTCGCTCCTCTGAGAGGGAGCAGGCCCCGCAGCGCCGCGTGGCGGGGCCCGCCTCCCTCTGGGGCAGCCGCTGGGGCGTCCTCCATGGGGGTGTCCTCGGGGGGCGGGGAGGACGGAGGGAGGACGGAGGGAGGAGGAGGAGGAGGAGGAGGAGGAGGAGGAGGAGGAGGAAGAGGAGGAGGAGGAGGAGGAGGAGGAGGAGGAGGAGGAGGAGGAGGAGGAGGAGGAGGAGGAGGAGGAGGAGGAGGAGGAGGAGGACAAGCTGGGTGCGCAAGCGTCATATCTGACGTCCCACCCCGCCCTCCCGTCCCTTACCATTGCGTAGATATCCTCTCTACTCGCACAGTCGGATGTCGAACAGGTACACGATGCATGGTATAGCATGGCATAGCATAGCACTGCCTAGAAGAGCACGGCCGCAGCCGATGTCGTCGCGTCGAGAACGCGAATCCTTTCGACAACAAGGTCAGAAGGAAACTAGAAATGACACAGGACGGGAAATGCAAATGCACGGTTTGGAAAGCGGGAAGCGCAAAATGAGACAGGCGCTGCAGAGGGAACACGATTTCGAAGCACCGAAACCGCGGAAATGAGACCAGCGCTGCAGTGGGAGCACGATGTAGAAGAACTGGAAGCGCGGAACCGAAGCCAACACTACAGCAGGAGTACGATTCGGAAGAACTGAAGCAATGAAATGAGGTCAGCGCTGCAGCGGGCACATGATTTGGAAGGACTGAGAACGGGAAAATGGAGCCAACGCTGTAGCAGGAACGCCATTCTGAAAGCACTGAAAGCTCTCGGATTGGAAAAAACACATGTTAGCTGTCAACTCGGCAGCATCCCGTGTAAAAAAACATACGCGGAGGAGGCCAGGACACCTCACTGGCGTCTTCGGGTGAAAGGGGAGAGTAGTATTCAGAAGGAGTAAGGAAGGAGGACACAGATGGAGGACAGAGATGGATGAGACGGAGGAGGGGAGAATGGTGGATGGCCGACGTTGGGGGGGACTACGTACAGCAGGTTCGTGTCGTGCCGACTTCGGCATTGGTTCCTGACACCGCGGGGACCGTTCAACCTTGAACGATCAGCCGTTTCCGACACGTCAGATCGTTCAACATCAACCGACTCTGGATCGCTGGCGGCCTTCAACGTTACACGCCGACGGCGGGGTCGCCGCTGGTCGGCACGACGCGAACCCGCCCTCTTGATCCGCACCTCCTCCGAACCTGCAGCCCGCACGGGCCAGCGCTCCAGCCGGCGATGGGCCGCGCAGCGCCCACGACCCGACACGCGCCCAGCACCCCGTGCGCGAGCGCGGGCGGGCTCGGGGCGCAGCGGCGGCGACCTCGAGCGCGGGCGCAGGACACCCGCGCCGCATGCATGCGGGCAGGGCACGCCGGCATGCCAGCGAGCCTCGAGAAAAGACGTACGCGCCGCCTTCGCCCCGCCTCCACCCGGGAGGGAAGGGCACAAGGGCAGCGACGGCGCGAGGAAATCGCTTCGGACTCGAAGCGGGTGGGCCCCCCTTGTGAGGCCCTACGCTCGGAAGGCCCCCCCACCCCAGGACCAGATCTTCGTCCAGAGTCGTGTTCTGACAGCCCCGTGGCCCGTGGGGGGGCCCACGGCGAGGCCAAGAGCGGCGAAAAACCTTCGGGCACTGCGCGCCGTGAAGCCCAGGCCCACCAGCGGTGGCACTTGCCCGGACTGCGGGACAGTCCCGACGGTCCGACGGCGGTGGTTTCCGCCTGCCGGGCCCAGCGGCCTGCACCGGCTGCGGCACCGCGCCGGCTGCGGCACAAAGTGAAGCGTTCCTCGCTGCAGCGCTCCGAGAACGGCGCACGTACATCGCACCACGTGTGCCCTCCCTCCAGGCCCCGTGACTAAAGGGTACGCCACATAGCTCCGCCCCTTCTGGGACCGAAAAGCCATGCACCGTACCATTCCTGGGTGGAACGCCGACGACGCCTCGGGAGACGCCAACGCGGTGACCTCGGCGTGTGGTTACCACAGAACACACCAGGCGTGTGGTTGAAAAACAATCCCAAACATCCGGCGTCTAGATTTGTCCGACACACGACCCCCCGACCTCTCGACCACTTCCCCTGGACTGTTTTTCGCCCCGAGTCGTTTTTGGGACGGTCCCGAGGCCCGGTAAGGGCCCCGAGAGGCCGAACCATGAAAGAACGCCGTATCGATTATCTCGGGGCACGCTGCGGCGGGGCGCAGGTTTCCTGGGGCGCTATTACAGCCGCAATTGCGATCAGAACCGGCAACCGGCCAGAATAATGCCAACAGACGCGACGCCAGCAGCTCCGCTACGGCTGGCAGGCGGGGCCAACCCGGCTACATACGGAAAGGGGAGGAGGGGGGAAGAGCGGCAGAGGTAGGCGGCAAAGGCTCCTCTTTCATCTCCTACCCCTATCCTCCCCCCATCCACCACAATGTCCTTGCGAGCACCGCAAGAGCCTGCCAGGGCGAAGATAATCTTCGAAGCAAAGATGCACGGTACTCATGTGAATTCTATGCGGTAAAAACTGATCCGTGCAGCCGCAAGCGCAGGCAATGTTCAGTGTGCACCTCGCTCAGCTCCTCTTAACAAAAATCCGATGTCTTGTTTTCAATACGGGGTCCTCGGAACTCCCGACCTCTTCCCTGGGGTCGGTTCTTCGTCCTAAGCCTATGTTTGACGGTCCCGGGACCCAGCGAGGGCCCCCAGAGACCGAAAATGACGAAAGACCTCCGTCCTGGCATTTTTCAAACCTTGGAGGTCTGGGCTCGGAGATCGCTCGGCCGCAAGTGCGGCGGGCATCCTCCGGGACCACCAGCGGCACGGCAGCCGAGGGGCGGCCTGCGCGTGCGAGCAGGCACCGCCTGGGCCCACAGCACGTGCAGGACCACGGCGGCGGCACGGCCCTGCGCGGTGAGGTACAGCGCGGGCTGGCCGGGCCCCCCGGCCCACGTCCAGCCGCCACGCCCCTGGCCGTGCGCCGTGGCCGCGAGCGACTGTTGGAGGCCTCCCAGACACAGGTATCCGGCGTCTGGAAAAGACCGAGGCGGAAATTTGATGCAATTGTCGGACTCTTGGGGCACTTACCGGGCCTCGGGACCGTCAAAAGACGACCCGGGACAAAAAACCGGTCCAGGGGACGTCGGCGCGGAGAAAATGGGGCTCCACATCGGGCGGCATCGCCGATGCATCGGTGCCGCGGCGCCATCCTCCGACTACATCTACTCCGACCGCATCTGGGAGGCCCAGGAATGAGCTCACGAGCGCGACTACGTCGGGGGCGCCCAGGTAGATGTCCAAGAAAACCCAGCGGCGTGGTTGGGCAAAGCTCATATCGAGCCGATAATGACCATGACGAGGAGGGTGACACGCACCCCCTGCATACCCCCTGTGATGGTGAGGGAATGTCACGCCTGCCACGCCCTCCGAGCATGGTGTGGATAGAGGCCGCACCCTCTGCGCACCCCCTTTACGGTGACACGGAAATGCAACGCCTGCCACGCCCAGCCAGCCCAGGACGGTTAGAGGTCGCACCCGTATCGCCCTGCGAACCTGGGATGGATAGAGACCGCACCCCCTGCGCACTCCCTCACGCCTGCCACTCCCTGCGAACCTGGGGCGGATGGAGACCGCACCCTCTGCGCTGGTGGTGGGGAAGTCCCACGCCTGCCACTCCCTGGGAAGCTAATACGGATAGAGATCGCACCCCCTGCGCACCCCCTCTGCTGGCGAGGAAATTGCACGCCTGCCACGATCCGCTAGCCTGGGACGGATAAAGGCCGCAGCCCCTGCGAACCCCCTCTGGTGGCTAGGACATTGCACGCATGCTACGCCCTGCAAGGCTGGGACGGGGTGCGCACATGCGTGCGATATGTGTATATGTATGAATATGCGTATGTGTGCTCATCATGTGGGTGACTGTGTCTGTATACGCGCGTGTGTGTGTGTGTGTGTGTGTCTGTGTGTCTGTGTATGTTGTGCGTGTTGTGTGGTGTATGTGTGCGTGTGCGTGCGTGTGTGTGTTGTGTGCTATGTTGTGTTATGTGTGCTGCGTGTGTGTCGTGTGTGTGTCGTATGTGTATATTGTGTGTTGTGTGCTGTCTGTTGTGTGAGTGCTTTGTGTTGTGTGTTGTATGTGTTGTGTATGTCGGTGTGTGTTGTGTGTGTGATATGTCTGTGTGTGTTTTTGTGTGGTGCGTTGTGCACGTGTGAGTGTTGTGTGTGTGTCGTGTGTCGTGTGTCGTGTGTTGTGTGTTGTGTATTGTGTGTTGTGTGTTGTGTGTTGTGTTGTGTGGTATGTGGCGTGTGCGTGTGTGTGTGTGTCCGTGTGTGTGTGTGTCTGTGTCTATGTCTGTGTCTGTGTCTGTGTCTGTGTCTGCATGGTGTGCATGTGTGCGTGCGTCTCTGTCTGTATATGTGTGTGTCTGGTGTCTGGTGTGCGCGTGCTGTGTGCGTGTGTGTGTGTGCAGGTGAGAGGGGGAAAGAAGAGGAGGAGGAGGAGGACAGGAGGAGATGCTGGTGCGACGCGAGGGAGCGAACGAGGGGAGGCGGGAGACGCGGATGCGACTCTGGTGGAAAGAAGACCAGAACCGCACTCAGCATGTGGGTAATCATACTGATCATCGTCATCTCCACCACCACATTAGAAGACCCATACTCATAATACTAGCAAGCGATTACACACAGCAAAACAAATCGTTATCGTCATCATCAGCATCACCATCATCATCAGCCTCATCATCATGATCACCATCATCATCAGCAGCATCATCATCCTCATCGTCATCATCATCACCAGCATCAGCATCATCATCATCCTCATCATTCTCAGCATCATCATCAGCATCATCACCACCATCGTCATCGTCAGTATCACTATCATCAGATAATCATCCTCCTTGTAGTCATCATCCTTATCGTCATCACCGTCGTCGGCAGCGCCAGTATCATCATCATCGTCATCATCAACAGCATAATCATTATCATCAGTATCACCATCATCATCGACATCATAACATTCATCATCATCATCATCATCATCATCAGCATCATCATCACCATCATCAACATCATGATAATAACAAGCGTCATCGTCACCATCAACATCGTCAACATCATCAACAAGACCCCTGCCCCTCATCCATCAACCTCGTCGCGTATGGCCACCTCCCCGCCCAGTCCTTCTTCTCCAGGCCGTCGATGAACTTCTGAAGATCCTGGCGCCGCACAGTTGGATACATCATACGTCATCTGAAATAGAGAAATGCAACGGGAATCGCTAAGCCGGGGGCGATAGCCTTCGGAGGCGCACAGATGCACACGCAAATCCATGAGCGCTCACTGGCGTGGACATTCGCCCGAAGGCGTCAAAGTGCTCACAAGCGTTCCACGGGCGCTCAAAGGCACCCACGCGCGCTCGCGGGCGCACCCTGTGGGGAGCAGCAGGGCACGAGGGGGTGGAAACGATCTGAAACAATGGGTCGGCCCAGAGTTCATTTGAGAGCAAATCTTAGCACAGTGCAAGGGGAGTGGCAAATGTCTAAACGTTTGCTGACATTCCTCGGAGATGGTGCGCTGACAATTGCGTGCTATCGTTCTCTTTTCGTCTCTCCTCGTCCTCCCGCGCCCGACGTCTCAGCCGATGTCGAGGCCCGCTGCGGGAGCGTAACCCCCTGTCGTCATCAAAATGCGCACCCCTGCTTGGGCTGTGGACACTGGGAAATATCTCCCGAACCATCATCATCGTCACCATCACAATCACCTAACCATCACCACGATCATCGTCATCGGCAGCAGCATCGTCGCCACCGCCGTCATCATCGTCTGCCTCATCAGACTAGTATCAGCAGCATCAGCATCATCATCAGCATCACCATCATCAGCATCCTTATCAGCATCATCATCATCAACAGCATCATCAGCAGCAGCATCATCAGCAGCAGCATCAACATCATCATCATCATCATCATCATCAGCATCATCATCATCGTCATCATCATCATCACCATCATCATCATCAGCAGCAACATCAGCATTATCATCAGCGTCAGCATCAGCATCAGCATCGTCATCATCATTATGGTCAGCAGCAGCATCATCATCAGCGTCAGCATCAGCATCATCATCATCACCACCATCACCATCATCATGATCATCGTAACACGAAACATCATCATCAGCAGCAGCAGCATCATCAGCAGCATCAGCATCAACATCAGCACCATCAGCATCTTCATCATCATCAGCCTCAGCATCAGCATCAGCATCAGCATCAGCATCATCCGCATCATCATCAGTATCAGCATCAGCATCAGCATCAACATAGTCAGCATCATCATCACCATCACCACCATCATCGTCATCATCACCATCAGCATCATCGGCATCACCGTTACCAGCATCATCATCATCATCATCATCATCATCATCATCATCATCATCATCATCATCATCATCATCATCACCAACCGCATCCTCGTCATCAGCAGCATCATCATTAGTATCACCATCATCATCATCACCATCACTGTCATCAGCAACAGGATCATCATCATTATCATCATCAGAACCATAGTCATCAGTACCCTCGTAATCCACATCATCATCATCACCCTCGCATCAATTATCATCATCCGCCCAATCGTCATTCTCTTCATCATTCTCGTCCTCGCCCTCCGAATCATCAGCATGATCCTCATCACGCTCATGTTCATGATCATCCTCATCATGGTCAATATCACGCTCATCGACATACTCAGCAGTAGAACCGTCATCAACATGTCCCCCATCATTGTCGTCGTTACCGTCATCATCATCGGCATAACCAGTGTCATCGTGATTGTCATTATGGTCCTCCTCGTTTTCCTTCCCTTCCCCGCGCTGTCCTCTGCAATCGATCTCTCAACGTGTAGACCCAAGCAGGCTGAGCATGGGCGCATTATGCCTGGGTGCCAGAGGCGGCGTGGAAGCAAGAGCAGGGTCCTCGTCCTTGACCTCCCGGTAAGGCTCGCCGACGCCGATGACGCACAGCCCGACGTTCTGAGCACCGATTCTGATCTGCCGTAATCGCTCCCCGTCGGCCCTCCTCTTCCAGCTCCTCCTCCTCCTCCTCCTCCTCCTCCTCCTCTCCTCCTCCTCCTCCTCCTCCTCCTCCTCCTCCTCCTCCTCCTCCTCCTCCTCCTCCTCCTCACCCTCCTCCTCCTCCCTCCTCCTCCTCCTCCTCCTCCTCCTCCTCCTCCTCCTCCTCCTCCTCCCTCCCCTCCTCCTCCTCTCCTCCTCCTCCTCCTCCTCCTCCTCCTCCTCCTCCTCCTCCTCCTCCTCCTCCTCCTCCTCCTCCTCCTCCTCCTCCTCCTCCTCCTCCTCCTCCTCCTCCTCCTCCTCCTCCTCCTCCTCCTCCTCCTCCTCCTCCTCCTCCCCTCCCCTCTCATCAAGAGAAAGAGAAAGCTGCATAAGCATAAACTTTCGGCGGGCTGGAACTCCGTGGCCGCGCCTGAAATGACGCCCCTGGCGCGCTTCGTGCGCCAGGGAGGGAGATCAGGCGAAGGCCCAAGACATCCGCGCGGACCTCCAGAAGTTCGGGGAGACGGCAGACCAAGAAGTCGTCCGTGCCGTGCCAAACCTGGTGCTGGCAAGACCCAGTCGCACTCCGAGCCGTCTGGGGTGGTCAGCGCCAGGGCCGGGGCCGAGCCGGACCACTGGGCCTGGTCAGGGGGGGACCCGTGGCCACGGGCAAGGCCGAGGCCAAGGCCGCCAGCCCAGGCCAAGCCGGGCTGGGCCAGGCCCCTTCCCGGTGCGGCGGCCCTCGTTCTTGGAGCCTGTGCGGAACACGATCAAGATCGGGGGCATCCTGGAGATACAAGAAATCATGAAACCTGTCATTGCCACGACTTCCTGCTGATCTGATTGTGGGCTCCACCGAGGCTCACAGCATTCGGCCGTCTTTGTAACTCTTGCCGGGACGCCCGAGGCCTGGGTCATGCTCCTCAAGAGGAAAACAAGCGCATGGCCCCGCGGCGGAGCTGCCAGGAGGGCCTGATGCCGCGCACTTCTTGGACCCGTCTTCCAAGACCTTTCCGAGGAATCCCAGACTTGTGAGTCTGCAACCCGTGCCCAATCGTCGCGCTCGGCGATTGCCTGCAGATGCTGCCCGGTATCGCCCATCCAGCGAGGGACTTCAGCACTCGCCCAACCCAGGGCCGTGACTCCAGGATTCCAGTGTGCTGCCTGGCATCGTCCTGCAGGACTAGGGGAAGGGGGGGGGCGAGGAAAGGAGGAACTTGTCTCTTGCCATCGGCGCAAAGCTCCACATTCCCAGAGGGGGAAGGGGGCCAGAAAGGACCCGATACCGCGCCTCCCCAGGACCCCGAGGCGCGCTCTGGCCAGGACCCCGAGGCGAGCCCCGCCGTAGCGGCGAGGGCGCGCCCCAGGGAGAACCCCGGGGGGGGGGGGCGAAACCACTCGAGCGGCACCCGACGTCGGTGCAGCAGATTCGCGTCGCGATGACGTCGGCGTTGGCCTGTGACCCCCCGTGGATCGTTCAGCCTTGGACGAGCACGGCTCCCCGACAGGGGCAGATCGCTCGCCATCGGCCGACTCTGAGCCACTGGCGACGCTCGACCTGGAACGCCCGCACTAGGGCCGCTGCCGCGGCAACGCGGCGCGAACCTACCGCACACCTTCGCCCCGCCTCTCGCCATCGCTCGGACGTCCATTCCCCGTGCACGTTTCGGTGTCGCGCGTGTTTCTTCCGTTGCGCAAGATGATCCAAGAGATGTTTCTCGACTGTCCTCGCCGAAGGAAAAAGGTGCACACGTCCGCGCGACGCCGAGTCCCGAGGTTCTGGCCAGCGAGGCGAGGCTCCACATCCTCAAGGGGTTCGCCACCTCCTCCAGGAGCCCAGAGCCCCCCAGAGGACCCCACGGGCACCCAGGACACCTCGACCCTGCCGCCTCCTCGACCATCGACCTCCACGAGGATGTGGTGACACCCCTGAAATGTCCTTGTCATCCGCCGACCTGATTTTTGCAAACAGCGGTCCCAAGAGTCCCGACAGCTTCCCTGAAGGTAGTCTGTCGTCCGGGATCCGTTTTTGATTCTCCCGGGGCCCGAAAAAGACCCCCGATGCCCGAAATCAAACCGCTGGCTGAAAAAGTCATGTCGTCGGAGACCTGGGGTGGCGACCCCCCTTGACACTGCCCGACGCACGCGCTCCGCGACGACACCGACACCGACAGCGACAGCGATTGGAGGCCTCGAAATGGGCACCAACACCAGCACAGGGGATTGCCCCCACCGAGGGGAACATGATCCTAGATTTCGGCGTTGGTACCAATAGTTTGGCCACCCAGGAAGCCTGAATAATACCACCATCACCGCAATCGGGAGCATCTTCCCTCGGTGGAGGCACACCGCCGATATTGGGATTGGTGCTAACCTCTGGGCCTCCAAACCGACCCCGCGATCGACACTGCCCGACGCACGCGCTCCGCAAAATCACCGCCGCCAGCGCGCTGCGACGCAGCCACGCGCGCTGGCCGCCGTTGCCCGCGCAGCCCCGCGGCGCCCACCAGGGCGCCCCCAGCGCCCCGAAGCGGCCTGCTGTACCGGGCCGCGCCGGGCGCGAGTGAGCTGCGCAGGCAGACGTTAGGAGTCGAAGAGTTGTACAGGTCTGCCTCTTTCCCCAGATCTCCGGCGATGCGAGATTTTTCCCTGAACAGCTGGCCGTAAGGGCTAGATCACTTGCTCTGCAGGTCTAGCATGTGGACTGCCGGATCTGGACTCGGTCGGGCGTCGTGGCCTCCGGTGGCCTGGCGGGAACGCACGTGGTCACAGCCACTGAGGCTTTCGGTGGCGCTCCCTACGTATGGGGCCACGAAAAGCGTCGTGCCGATAAGGACGGCGGAGATGCATGTGGTCACAGCCGCTGAGGCCTGCGGTGGAGCTCCCTATGGGGCCACGAAACGTGTGAGGGGTGTGCCGATATGGGTCGCGGTAACGCATGTGGTCACAGCCACTGGGGCCTTCTGTGAAGCTCCTGATGGGGCCACGAAACGATGTACTTGGTGCGCTGAAGTAATGGACATGCGCAGGGCTGAGGCAGGGAGGGATGGGCGAGGAGGAAGAGGAGGAACGCGGGGCGCTGCCTCTTCAAAACGAAGACCCCACACCACATGATGGCTGGGAAAAAAGCTGGGGAAGCGGTCGGGACCTTTGGGACAGCGAATTGAAAACAATATCGGCGGATGCCTGGGTCCTCCTCCCTCCCCCCTCCTCCTCTGACATCCCCCCTCTTTTCTGGGGGCGAGAGGCGAAGGGGTGAGGCGGACCTGTACTGCTATCCTCGACAAAACTAACCTCAAAAATGTGCCACGCAGTTTCCTTGTCGTGCGCGCAGTGTACTGGTTAGCGCCCCTTCTCCAACGTCGGTCATCGTGGAACATCCGAGTCACACCGGCCCACACCGCGCTTCGCTCTGCTTCGACACTGAAGGGGGCGACACTGAATAGGCGAAAGGAGGCGACATTGAAGTGGCGCGTCAACCATTATTGAGGTTAGTCTTGTCGAGGGCTGTCTGTCGACCTCCTTGCGAGAAAGCGCAGTCGGCCGGTCGCGGCGAACTTCGCAGTTAGAAACACTACTTCAGAGAAACAAGGAACGGCAGAAACACAAACGCTCGGAGCTCCGCGCGGACCTCCTGGATCTGCGCTGGACCCCCCTCCTCTGCCGCGCGGAGCGCGCCAGAGGCGCCGCCAGGGGGGTCCAGCGCAGGTCCAAGAAATCCCCGCGGAGCTCCGAAAGTTCACGGTTGTGCCATCTTTTCTTGAGTATGCCTGAGGGGCCAGGTCTAGGGCGCTCGGCAGGCGTGCCAAGTTGTTTTTCAATCTGCAATGTCTGCGCCGACACCTCCAAAGTTGCACCGACGACCAGGAAATGGAGTTGTCGGGTTCCTGCGCGCAGCTCGATAGAAAGGCAGGGGACCTGGCCCAGGGACACACTCAAGTCTTTTCTTCTTGGATATTTGACGGCGGCGAGCTGCGCCACTGCACCGGCCCGGCGAGGAGCTCCCCCGTTCTCCCCTCTCTGCGCTCGTCCTCCGCGCCTCACTGGGCAGGCCCGCGATCGGACGCCAAGAATACACATCACCACCACCTTCGCCCCCCTCCCCTTGTCCAGCCTCCTCCTCCTCACATCTCTTTAATGGGAGAGGGAGGGGGTGAGGGAGGTGGTGGTGGTGGTTGTGTATATCTTGGGCACCGTAAGCGAATCGTCCCGACTAGAATCAAGATCGGATCACCGTGCCCAGCTCCAGCTGGCACCAGCCGACGCTGGCGGATCGGACCAGATCCGAATCGCGGGCCCAGCCAACGAATCAAATCGCATCGAATCCGCTCGCAGGCAGTCGTGCCTGGCCACCGGCTTCGGAGGAGGAGGAAGTTCAGAAGAACAGTGGCAACTAAATGCTACAGTGGTGCGCGCCCTTTCAGTGCCGATCAGATGTCGTTGATGTTGACCCCAGCAGACTCGTCAAACTCCACGCCATCCTCGCTGAGCTCGTCCACTATGTCCGTCTCATTGATCTTGACGGTGTCTGGCAATTCGCCGTACGTCTTCAAGTTACGAGCCTCGTCGGGCGTGTACCTGACGATGATGTCGCCCTTCTCGTCCTGGAAATCTCGCAAGGATACCAGCACAATGTCGCCCTGGTTGACCCAAACTTTCTTTCGCATCTTGCCTCGAATGTGACACAGGCGCTTGGTGCCGTCGAAGCAGCTCACCTCGCAACGGCCGTTGCCCAGCATGCGCAATATCTGTCCATACTCCTGGCCGTCCTCCTTGAACTCGAGTTCCTTCTTCACCTTCTGCGCATCAGCCTTGGCGCGCTTGGCTTTGTTACCTCCAAGCTTGTTCTTGGGCATCGCTGCGACCCAGGACAGTCGGCGAGTGGGCCGCTGGCGAATGTAGCGTCCCTGCCAACTTCGGCCAAAAGTAAATGAGCGAAAACGGATTCGGATGATGACAAGGATGAGATTACGACGAGGACGAGGATGAAGACGATGGCATCCCCCCGTCGGGCACAACAGATCGACACCTGCAAGATGGACATGACAGAAGCCACTCTGCAATCACATGAGCATCATCCACCACGAGCATCACACGATTCGGGGTAGTCATGTCCAGGCAGTGGAACGAGAGGCCTCCTAGATCGGGCCCGAGTATGTGGGGTCGGAGGATTGCGCAGCATGCCGATGCATCGGCGCCGTCGGCATGGATGAAATCGGGATCCACATAGGCCCGCATCGTCGATGCATCGGCGATGCGGCGCGAGCCTCTGGCCCCACCCGCTCGGACCCCATCTGGGAGGCCTGGAAGGACGTGATCATTGAGAAGACCAGGAGCTACCGATACCGCTACTCCGTGGACTCTGACCAGGATTTGTTCAAGCGAATCCAGGCATGGCGACGAGGACCTTCCAGGAGGCTCAGAAAGCGAAAACGAGACAAGGGCAGGATCAGCCAGCATCGAATCGGGAAATCAGATCGCATCGGAATCTAAGTCGGATCGGGCCGCAACGGCACAGAGTCGGAATCGAATCGGCTCGGCTGCGCCAGCATGCACAACGGCGCCATGCAGCCATAGGGCCGCATCGGATCGCAGGGATATCGAAACCGAATCGGATCGAGCCGGGTGTGCTCGACACCAAGCCTGAGAGATGACGACGTCCGAACCCTACCCCCACTGACCATCGATTCTCTTGAATCGAGGGGAGGCGGGGGTAGGGTTCGGATTTCTCCACGGGTTCGACGAATTCCGAACCCTACCCACGCCGCCCATCCAGTTGCCCGAATCGTTGATCGGCGAGGGTGGGGTTCGGATCTCGCCGCCGATCGCATCGATCGAATCGAAATGGGCCCTGCAAAGGCAGCGGCATCGGTACCGGCACCTCTTCCTTCAACTACACGCAGGAGTAACCCTGGGCAAGAGTGACCTTTGGTGCGCGGCTTTTTGGGAGCCGCGGGGGGGCCAAACACAAGCGCGCGAAGGGTCACTCTGACGTGTAGTCGATATCTGGTGTAAGGGAGGGGAGGTGACGGCCGATGCAGCCGAACCTTTTCGCTTTGAGCAGCCCCACGCATGCCCGCGCGCACCACTTCTGCGTACCCCTTCGGACCTGCGCGACCGACGAGGTCATGCTACCCAGAGGAGAGGGGAGGGGCAGAAGGACCCGATACCCTGGATGATCGCTGAATCCTTAAAAAAATGTACATATATATATATATAATATATAGATACACACATACACAAGACTGCATTGGCGCTTCGCGCCATGCACCTTGGTCCTTGAAGTTTGGTGTGCAGGCGGAATA
This sequence comes from Prorocentrum cordatum, assembly GCA_963575745.1. Classification (NCBI taxonomy): domain Eukaryota; class Dinophyceae; order Prorocentrales; family Prorocentraceae; genus Prorocentrum; species Prorocentrum cordatum. The sequence continues at coordinate 1,365,486 of CAUYUJ010004558.1, read as the reverse complement.
GCAGGAGATTCAAACCGAAAATTTAGCGATAACTCCTTGTTGCCTTTTCCGGCATCGCCGCTATAATTCGCCGGCCCAACGTGCCAGAGGCGTGCTACGATCTCCGGTAACTGGTTCACAATATTTCTAGTTCGCGCGCGCGAGGCGGCCCCTGGGGGTCCCCGGACGAAAAGTACCCCGGCAAGGTCCTGGGCAGGTCCCAGGCGGTCCGACCCAGAGATGATTTTCCTCCTGGGCGCCGCCCTCGAGGCCCTCCAGAGAGCCCCAAGAAGGGCCGCGAGGCCGCCAAGAGCCCCCCAAGATGGTTCAAGAGTGCTCCGAGATGCCACACGCTCGCTTCAAGACGCCCAAGACGGCTCCCAAGAGGCGTCCCAAGACGGCCCCAAGAGGCAAAAATCGTCCGACTCTCTAAGCAAAACGTATATTTCTAGCAGATTCGCCATTTAAGCTTTCACAACCTCAACAGCAGCCCAAGAGGCACCCAAGATCCCCAACACGGCCCAAGAGGCCCCAAAGAGGGCCCAAAAACCGCCCCAGAGGGCCCCAAGACCGCCCAAGAGGCCTCCAAGACAGCCCAAGAGCCACCCAAGACGGCTCCAAGAGGGGGTCCACACGGGAGACCCGCACGGATAATTCGAGCCCTCGGCCCCGAGAGGCCCCCAGGAGCGCCCAAGAGGCCCCCGAAAGGCTCCCAAGAGGTCCAAGAGGCCCCCAAGACGCCCGAAGATGCCCCCACGAAACCCCTCAGGAGGCCCCCAAGAGGCCCCCAAGCGGCCCCAGGAGGCCCCCAAAATGCCCCCCCAAGCACGCAAGCGAGTGCCAGCGATGCTACAACATGGGCCGGCGGAATGAGCAAAGCGATTGAATAATGTTATTCGTTATCCTTCCTCCATGTTTCTTTTCCTTCATTTTCGCCACACCCTGCGCATTCTCCTCATCCTCCGCAGCTCTTTTTTGCGGAGGGTCCTCCTTGGAGAGCCTCTGGGGGCCTCACACAAGTTGTTTCAGGCTTTCTTAAGGCCTTCTGGAGGCCTCCTGGGCGTATTCTGGGGGCCTCTGGGGGCTTCCTCGGGCCACCCTGCCTCCAACCGCGGTCTCCCTGAACGACCGGGTCACGATTTGGAATGCTTCGGAAGGTGTCTTGGGGCCATCTATGGCGGGGGCTCTCTGCGGGCCATCTTGGACCCGTGTTGTGCCGTTTTGGGGCTCTCTTGGACTGCCCGGAAGCCCTTTCGGATGGTTGTGGAGCGATTTGGGAGCCTCCCAGGCGGCTTCGGACGCCCAGAAGACCGCCGTCTTGGAGCGTCGGGAAGCCGAAAAGAGGAGAACCCCCAAATTCACCAAAAAACAACAGAAAATCAATGATTTGTGCCTCTTGGGGCCTTCTTGGGAGTGCTCTTGGAGGCCTGTTTGAAACCGTGAGGCCTCTTGGGCCATCTGGAGGTCACGTCGGTCACTCTTGGAGCGCTCTTGTGCTGTCTTGGGGGTCTCTGGGACGTCTCCGATGACCCCCATATCGCCTTAGGTGTGCTGGGAAGGCTTGGCAAAACGCCCTGCGAGGCCCGGGGGGCCTCTTCGAGGCCCGTCCAGAGGGTCCCAAAGCCCCAGATCCCGGGAGTCCGGTTTTTTGGGGAGGGGGACCCCTTTCGCGTTCCGCCCGGATTGCAAAAATAAATAAAAGGAATATCCATCTTGGAGGCCCAAAAACAACTCGCATCCCGTCATATGGAGGGCAACCAAGCGCATGGACGGCATGGACGTCGGACTTCCATCTTGAAGGTTTGGGATGCTCTGGCTTCAAGTGCATCCGGCGTCATCGTAAGTTCTCGGAGGCTCTTCCAGCCTTGGGATGCTCTCCAGCGGCTGTGCCTCGCCCGAATCGCTGAACGCGCCCTGGGAGAGATCCCGGGGTGGATTCGAATCCCCTGGGTCTAGGCGTCCTTGCGTCATGGAAAAGTTGAAACGGAAGATCCTTGGTGTGGCACTGTGAGGCGACTGGGCTGCAAAGAGTGCACCCGCCCCCTTCACGATGTTCCCAGAAGAGGTTAGGAAGCAACTCCTGGGCGGCCCTCGCGAGAACGATTAGGGGCGACCAAGCTCGATCGAGGGGCCACTAAGCCAGCTCAGCCCGGAATAACGCCGGGATAAAACCTGATTAAGCCAGATTAAACGGGAAGTAACCGAATTCAACGGGACTACGTCGGATTAGGCCGACCTTCGACCAAGAATATACCATGTACCAACACCGAAGCTGAGTTTGACCTCCCAGGACTTGCACGCTAAAGGAGGAGGAGGAGGAAGAGAAAGAGGAGGAGGAGGAGGAGGAGGAGGAGGGAAGGGGGGCGCCCATGCAGTGGGAGGGCAGGCAGAACCGCCCAGCAAAGAAAAAGCTGTCTCCTTTGTGGTGAGGGACTGGTCCGTCGTGGTGGTCTTGTTCATGGCCTCCATGGCGTGCTTGCAGAGGGTGTCAACGTCGGCGTCCTGGTGCGGTTTCCTCCTCCTCCTCTTCAGCAGAAGCAGCATCAGCATCAGCATCAGCAACATCCTTGCCATCATCATACTCTTTCTCTTCCTCCTTCTCCCGCCCCCTCCTCCTCCCCCCTCCCGCCTCCTCCTCCTCCTCCTCCTCCTCCTCCTCCTCCTCCTCCTCCTCATATTTACTATTATTATCATTACTACTACTACTACTACTACTACTACTACTACTACTACTACTACTACTACTACTATACTACTACTACTACTACCACTGCTACTACTACGACTACGACTACGACTACGACTACTACTACTACTAGTACTACTACTACTACTACTACTACTACTACTAACTACTACTACTACTACTACTACTACTACGACTACTACTACTACTACTACTAACTACTACCACTTTCTTCTACTACTACTACCACTACTACTACTACTACTACTACTACTACTACTACTACTACTAAAAATAATGACTATAATAATACCACTAAGAATAGGAATGATACGAATCACAAAAATATCACGAATATCACTCCTACTACTACTACTACTACTACTACTACTACTACTACTACTACTACTACTACTACTACTACTACTACTACTACTAACTACTACTACTACTACTACTACTACTACTACTACTACTACTACTACTACTACTACTACTACGACTACGACTACTACTACTACTACTGCTACGACTACTACTACTACCACTACTACTACTACTACTATTACTACTACTACTACTACTCCTACTACTATTACTACGGTTACTGCGAGTACTACGACGTCTACTACTACTACTACTACTACTACTACTACTACTACTACACCTACTACTACGAGTAACGCTACTATACCTACTACTACTACTACCACCACTACTACTACTACTACTACTACTACTACTACTAGTACTACTGCTACATCTGCGACTACGACTACTACTACTACTACTATTACTACTACTACTACTACTACTACTACTACTACTACTACTACTACTACTACTCTACTACTACTACTACTACTACTACTACTACTACTACTACTACTACTACTACTACTACTACTACTACTACTACTACTACTACTACTACTACTACTACTACTACTACTACTACTACTACTACTACTACTACTACTACTACTACTACTACTACTACTACTACTACTACTACTACTACTACTACTACTACTACTACTACTACTACTACTACTACTACTACTACTACTACTACTACTACTACTACTACTACTACTACTACTACTACTACTACTACTACTACTACTACTACTACTACTACTACTACTACTACTACTACTACTACTACTACTACTAGGGTCACACCTGACTTATGGCCGGTGAGGTTCGGGTTTGGGTTTGGGCTTGGGTTTGAGTTTGGGTTTGGGTTTCTTTGTTTTTTATTGGAAACCAATTGTTGAAAATTAGTTTGCTATTAAAAACCAATGACGTGGCTTCGTTTTTTTATTGAACACCTATGGTTTTTATGAGTTTTCCATTGTGAACCAATGGTATTTAAAGGGTCTTCCATTGGAAACAAATGGTTTTAATTAGTTTCCCATTGGGAACCAATGGTTTTTGTTAATTTGCTATTGGAAACCAACGGTTGTTTATTAGGTTTCTATTGGAAAACCAATGGTTTTGATTAGTTCCCCATTGGGAACCAATGGTTTTTACGAGTTTGCTATTGGAAACCAATTGTTTGACTTAGTTTTCGATTGAAAGCCAATGGTTTTTGTTGTTTTCTATTGAGGGCAATGGTTTTAATGAGTTTTCCATTCGAAACCAACGGTTTCAATTGGAAACCAACAGTTTCTATTAGTTCTCTATTGGAAACCAATGGTTTATAAGTTTTCTATTGGAAACCAATTGCTTTTATTAGTTTTATATTGGAAACCCATGGTTGTTCTTCGATTTGTATTGGAAACCGATGGTCGTTTATTAGTTTTCTATGGGAAACCAATGGTTTTTTATTAGTTTTCATTGTTTTCTCCCGACTAACGGGTCGCGACGAAAGCGCTTTCCGTCATAGTTCAGATGCGACAGCCCGCGCGCCCCGGCGAAGACCCCGCAGGGCGCCGAGACGAATTGCCCGAGAAGCCCGGCGCCCGCCGCCGCCGCCAGCGCCCGACGCAGCACTACCATCGCATGGGCGGCCGGCAAGAGGTCACGCGTGGCCCTGGCGAGTGCCGAGGCCTGCGAGCAGGTGGCGCGGGGACGCCCGCGCGCGGGATCTCGACCATCGAGTGCCTCTCCGAAGGCGGGGCAAGGGACAGCGTCTCCCCTCCCCTCCCCTGACCTCGCCCCCCTCCCCTTGCTCCCCGCCTCGCTGCTGAAGACAACTGACAGGCGCCACGGGATAGGCTCCATAGGCCAGCCAAGCCGACGTCCTGACTCGCTGCCCGTAAAGATTGGCGCTGCTGGGCAAACGAAATGCGGCATTCCTGGTACCCTGGCGAAGACTCCGCAGGAATCCCTGCGCGCCCATATGGCGGGAAGCAGGCGCCGGGACAAATCGCCCCAAAGCCCTGCGCCCCCGCCGCTGGCACCCGACGCAGCACTACCGCATGGGCGGCCGGCAAGGTCGCGCGTACCCCGGCGATCGCCGAGGCTTGCGAGCAGCGCGCGAGACCTGAATCATCGAGTGCCGATCCGAAGGCGGGGCGAAGGACAGCGCGCGCCCACCTCCCCCCTCTCCCTCCCCAGCCCCCCACCTCGCTCTTCCCCCCCCAGCTACAATGATTGCACCAAAGTCAACTAGGACAATTAGCTGGCGCCCTCGGCTGGAGCACGCAAGTTCTAGGCACTCCATGGGCAGGCCGCGCTGATGACGTGCTAACTCGGAATCCGCAAAAATTACTCGACGCGGGGCTCCCCATATGTGCATCTTATTATCTTGGTCATCTTTCTATGGATATCTGTCAATGAGCGCCTGTGTGCGAGGGCGAACCGCTCGCTCGAGATATTCCCACAGTCTGCAAGTATGAGCGCGAGCCAATCGCGAGTCTGATAGCGACGTGAATAGGAGCGAGCCTGAGTTTGAGGGGGTATGCGCGTGAGTAAATCTGAGCGCGAGTGCGTCTGAGTGCGAGTGGGTCTGATTGTGCTGATTGTGCTGGTGGTGGTTATTCTAGCAGTGGTTGTGCTGGTGATGGTTGCGTTGGTGGTGGTTGTGCTGGTTGTGGTGCGTGCTGGTGATGGTTGCGTTGGTGGTGGTTGTGCTGGTTGTGGTGCCATATTGCGCTGGCGCCTGTGCTGTTGGTGATTGTGCTGTTGGTGATTGTGCTGGTGGTGGTAGTGCTGGTTGTGCTGCTGGTGGTTGTGCTGATAGTGGTTGTGCTGGTTGTGCTGGTAGTGGATGTTCTGGCGGCGGTTGTGCTGGTGGTGGTTGCGCTGGTGTCCTGGTGGTGGTTGCGTTGGTGATGGGTCGTGCTGATGGTGGTCGTCCTGGTGGTGGTTGTGCTGGTGGTGGTTGTACTGGTGGTGGTGACGTATTGCGCTGGCGCTTGTGCTGTTGGTGCTTGTGCTGTTGGTGGTTGTGCGGTTGGAGGGTGTGCTGGTGGTGGTACCATATTGCGCTGGCGCTTGTGCTGTTGGTGATTGTGCTGTTAGTGGTTGTGCTGATGAACTAATGAGCTAAAGACCATTAGTTCATCATGCGATGCTCCGACTTGGCGACAGACGACTAAGACGACGATGATGCATAATAGACAAAGGTTTTTTGTCTCGGCGCCACATGCCAACTGCACCCGCGGCACTGAGCGATCGGATCGAGACACGTCTTGCAGGACCATCCGCGCTTGGCCTTGGGTCTCAGTGGGCTACAGCAGCTACTTCTCTTCCGGCAGGGCCATCCCGACCTAGAAGACTGCAGGGGGCGGGGCCGTCCGCACTGGGCATCAGGCCGAAAAAGTCCGCACTGGATGCAGCTAAGAGGGGGGAGAATTGCAACTTGCGCCCGCTCATGCAATGGATGCCACAAGAGAATTCATGAACACTGAAAACAATATGGGGGCATCCCCTGCTGGGCCGTCCGCACTTGGCTTCGGGCCGCGCTGGGCTACAGCGTCTACTCTTCCTCCGGAAGCCAGAACTTGTACTCCCGAGCAAGCGCAACAGCTTTCTCAACCGTTGAGCTGTCTTTTCCCGTGAATTGCGCCAAGGCCTTCGCGATGGCCTTGGGCGGGCCCTCTTCCAGCAGCCGTCGAGGAGGCGGCCGCAGCAGCAGCATGTCGGCCATCTGCGTAGCGCGGGAGAACATCACATAAAGATTCAGCCACCATGCGTCCTCGTCAGTGCCGCGCTGTCCCTGGGGCTCCAGGCGCGCGCAATCGATGGTCACTGCGCCTCGCAGTGTCTGCCCCTGCGAAGCCGTCGTCGTGAGATAGTAGGCGTGGGTGAGCATGAAGCCGAAGCGTCTCACGCTGTGCGCAGCCGACGACGCCTCCCAGGTGAAGGTGGTCTCCATGAGGGGCATGCAGAAGAGGCCCCGAGCAAGCTTCTCTCGTGCATCCTCGTCGCCAGCGTCGATGTACTTCATGAGCTCCTCCCACGTGGGGGAATGCTTGAAGTCGTCCACCTGCAGCCATATGCCCGCCGGGGAATGGATCGGTCTGAAGATCTCCCCTGGGCGGTTTTTCTTGTAGTCATTGTAGTTTCTCTGGTCCTCCCATTCAAACACGAAGTCTACGATGGTGGCGCGCTGCTCCTGGACGAGGCCGCGGGTTCCATTAAACTTGCCTGCGAAGCGAACTCGCATCCCCTCGTGGGCGGGGAGAACACCGTGGACCCGGCCTGTGCGGTAGATGTTGGCAACGTTGAGCATTCTGGAGTACGTATCCTCCTTGTCATTGGCGGGAATGGTCTGGCACTCGTCGGCTGCCTGCAGGAGGACCAGCGGCACCTCGAGCACGCGGGCGTCGCGCCGTGCTCTCTTGTTCATCCAGCGCGCAAGAGGCCCCCAGTACATGGCCAGGCCGTACCCCTCGAGGAATTTCGGTTCTGCGCGCCGCGGATCCAGCTCGGGCTCCGCATCGGGGTGGCTATCTTTGGCGAAGGTCGCCTCGAACGCCTGCCACACGAGGTCAGGGATCCGCTTGCCCTCTCGCATGCAACAAGGAACTTGATGAGAGGATCGCCGGGCTTGAAGCGCTTGGCCCCGCGGAGTTCGATGACGTTGGTGATCCTTTTGAAGACCCTTAGGGCACTCTGAATCTCAAGGCTGGGCGGCTCCTTGAGCACGCAGTCGCCGTCGACGTCCTTTGCCTTGACGTCCGTCACCAGGCTGAGCTGCGCAGTCGGCGTCAACTGCAGGAAATCGCCCAGGTGGATGACGATGGGGCATCGACCAAAACTGCAATTTGGTTTCATGTAATTGTTCTCCGTGACCGAGTGGGTTTTCGTGCGCCCATACATGGCACGAAAATCGAGCATGTTGTAGTTGGCGGCGGACACCATGCTCACCTCTTCGACGATGAGAACTCTCACGTTCCTCCACAGCTCCTCGAGAGCCTTCGCCATGTCACCCGGGCGCATCTTCGAGTTCACCATTTCCTGAATGCGCATGCCTGCAGCGCTGTGTAGAGTCCGCGCCTTCCACTCGGCGGTAGAGATGTTCTTCGCCTGCGCATTTGACGAGGCCACCACCAACATCGACGGAGAGTCGGGAGTCTCGTTGGGCCAGATGTATTCCACTGCCTCGAACACCAGCTTCTGTACCACATGTGTCTTTCCGGTGCCGCCAGCGCCAAGGAGCAGCAGGCGGGTGGTCTTGCGGGCCTCGGGCGGCAACTCGTTGTCCTCGCTCCAGGCCTTGTCACAGGCCTCCGCGAACAGTGCCATGAAGAGCGTCTGTCGCCGAGTGAGACGCTGGGCGGGAGGCAGCTGGGATATGAGATGCCGAATGAAAGCGCTCGGTGCCTTGTAGGCGCCGTCTTTTGCGAAAGATGCAGTCGGCGGTCTCTGCTTGCCTCTGCGCGTGAGTCGCCCCGGCTCCTCTTCCGCGTGGTCCTCCTCCGCGTTGACGTCGAAGGCTTCTTCCTGTTGTCGCTTCAGGTGGCACTTATCTTCAACTGTCGCGCTCCGGCGGTCCTGACGACTACGCCGCCACACGGCGGCGTCCGCCCTGGACTGCCTCACTCTGGGATGACTCTCATCCACCACTGTCTCAGCGTCCATGGAGGGAAGTTCCAACAGACTCTTCAGGCACGGCGTCGGGCGAGGTCTATGTTCGAAGTTGAGGATCCTCTGCATATCCTCCTCTTTGAAAAAGCCGCGCAATCGTGGGAACACCTCATTTCCGACGGCCTCCGGAGGTGCCTGAGGGCCGTCGTCGTCTGGCTCGCCCTCAGGTCTTCCCGAGCCTCCAGTCGTAGCCAGGATGTAGGACTGGTGAATCTCGGCGTCGGTCTGGCAAGGCCGCTTGTGCTTCTCCACGCGCGCTCTGGCCAATCCTTCGAGGTTAGCCTGAACTCGTCGTGCGATGAGGGCGCTGTACTGAAGAACGGTGGCACGAGGATTCTCGGCGTGAGGATCTACGACGTCCGCGGGCGCAGCAGGGTCGGAGACATCTCTGTTTCTGTTCTCATCAGCTTCCCACATGTCATTGAGCTTGTCGAATATCTCCTGCGTATCCCACAAACTCATGCATTCGCTGCGGCACAGGAATCGCCTCGCCCCTTCGGCGGCGCAGACGCTCTGCTTCTCCGAGTGCGCAAGCCACGAGCGCGTGAACGCCTGGTTCCCATCCTCTGCCGCGCCCTCCACAAAGCACAGCTGACCGAAGCTCTCCGCCTCCCGCTCAGTCCTGGATTTCGGAATCCCTCCCGACGAACTGTCCGGGCTGATGGAGATGTCGCGCAGGAGCAAGGACTTGTACATGGCCGCGGTTTCACTGTCTCGCGTGCTCGGAGGCATCTGGTAACCCTCGAAGAGGGGGACGCGGAACTCGGTCGCGATGCGCTGGAGGTGCGTATTGTGCAATGGGTAATCCTCGTGGAACGGAATGTCGATGAACCGCAGCCACGACTTCGCCGGCTCACCGTCTTTCTTGAACTTCTTCTCGGGTTTCTCGATGCGGTACACCCACATGCTGTATACGTACCAGGGCATGTCCTTCAGCACCGGTTCATCGCCACGCCATAGGTAATCCTCCAGAGGGCTTGTCGTCTCCTTCGGGGGTCGCAACGGCTTGTCGCCGGCGCCCTCGTCGTCGCCCTCCTTCTCGTCTCCGGTATCCTTGTCGACGGGTTCCGAGCAGGTGTCAATGAGAAACTTCTGGGGGAAGTTCAGCTGCGCCTTGGCATCCACTATGCCCATCTTGTTTCTTTCTATTTCGAAAGCCGCCGCCGTCGTTTCGCACCTCGATCCGCGCTGGTCCATCAACAGTTTCTGGTTGTCCACTGTTATCCAGCGCCAGCCCGTCAGCGGGAAAGCATCCACCCCTGCGGTGGGAATCGGAAACGAATAAACATATTACATGGGAGCATATAACTAATATTGCAATTTTATATTGCAAGGAGACAAACGCATTTTCAATTCCTCTCCCCACGCCCTCCTTTTGCGCCCCACCCCCGAGCCTTTTCGGTAATGCTTGATGATTCCTCCGCCGCCCTCCACGATCGCTTTGTGACGCACGCTCGAGCCGTATCGTTTTCGCCACGCATTCGCAGCCTGGAACACGCCCTTCTTCACGTACACAGCCCAGCACCTGTGGCTCGCGAAAGTCATGTGGCCGTAGAGCATCGGGAAAATCATCTCCGGTCCACTCTTCCAATAGCAGCGCCGGTAAGAGGAAGACAGCCGATTGATGGTCTGCATGGTCTGCTTGAACACTGAGTCCCCCCGGTGCGCTCTCTTGGCTGCCGCCTCGCCGACCAGTGGCGCGTCCCTTGCGCGCTTCTTCTCGAGCTCCTCCTGATCCTCTGCTCTCTTCTTCTCCAGGCGCTCAATCCCCTTCCGTAGGTTCTCGAGGACCCCGTCCATCGTGGGGCACTGTTTCGTGGTGTAGCTGTTTACATAGAAGCCAGTGTTGATGGCGTCGGCAAGGGCTGCCGTTGACGCCCGCGTACACTCGCAGTGGAGGCACTCGCAGGCATGGCCATCGGAGTCGTCCGCGGCCTCGCGATGCTCACCGCCACAGTGCCTGCAGGAGAACGAGTTCCCCCCTTGGCTCGCGAAGGCCCGAAGAAAAGCTCGGCGCCAGTCCGCGCGCGAGTTGCCGTCGGCCCACTGCTCGCCGTCGCGGCAATCGTCGCCAACGCTTGTCCTCCATACATAATCTTCGCCATCCCACTCGCATGTTCCCATGTACCCGAACGTCTCCTTGTCGCCTGGCGGCAGGCGAGGGCACGGCTCTTCTTCTTTCTTCCAGAGGCTCTCAGGGAGAACTCGACGTAGGCTCTGGACGTCAAGGTTGCAGCGGATACATGCGGCTCCCGCGTAGTTCGTCTGCACCTCGAAGGGGTGTTCCTGAAGCATCAGCAGCCTGCCCTGCACTCCGTGCTTCGTGGCCTTGACGATGAAGATCTGGTTGCGTAGAGCCTTGCCCCGGCGTCGGAAGGAGATCCCCTCTTTTCGCTGCCCCCAGTCGCCCAGCACCGCTATGTAGTAGAAGCCGTGGCGGCAGATCTGCTGGACTTTCTTCGGGCCCGAGTACTGATGGCACGAATCACCGCAGATGTGGACGAAGATCTCCGCGGCCAAAGACCTCACGTCGTTGGCGAAGGAGGTTCCCCACTCACCCGCGCAGGCATCCTCGGCGGCTGCCGCCTCGGCCGATGGCACCGCGGCGGCGCTCCGTCCAGACTGGCTTTCGGGAGGCTCGCGCTCGGACGTCCTGAGGGAGGCTCGGCGCCTGTGCAACGGACACTTACCGACGGCGAAGTGTGAGATGGGCAACCCGTGGACTGACCGTCGCGGGGCGTCGCCAGCGTCGCCCAGCGAGAAGACTTCCCCGTCGGTCCGCCTGAAGGGAAGGCATGGGCGGCACCACATTTGAGCGTCGTACTCATTCAGCGCCTTGGTCTGCGCGGGCGTGCGATCGTCCTCCTGGATTTTCTCCAACTCTTTCAGCTCGGATTCCCCGTCATAACAACTCAGCCTCTGCTCCGCGGCACTAAAACCCAGCGGCGGAACGTCCGTAGTCTCAAGGTTTCCGAAGCGTCGTTTGATCGAACGCACGGAGCTCTGGCTGATGGACTCCGCGGCGGCCACCGTCGCCTTCATCCAGTTGTAGAGATTCCGCTGGAAGTTCTCCTCCGTGTCTCGACGTGAGAATGCCGACTACCTCGGCCACGGACAGCCGCACGAGCCAGACGAAGATGTGCGGATGCAGAGAACCTCTACCCTGAGCCTCGATCTCTCCTCGGAATGCAAGAACAGGACCAAAGATGCCTGGTGCGCACGCAGACGCCGCGGCGCCGTCGGTGCACCACTCGCGCGGATTCGATCGCCTCGAGCCGCGCCTGCTCTCGATGCATTCTGGGCGCACCCCCAGCACGTGCTGAAAGAACAGGAGCATCATGAGGTGGAAGACGCGGGTCTGCCCGACTGGATCCTTCGCCAAGAGCAGCAGCATCTCCCGGTACCTGGGGTAAGTTCCGTCGACATCCTGCGCGCCGTCCAGATAAAACTTCTGGTTCTGCATGACCAGGAGGCAGGGCTGCTTTCCGCCCGCGAGGTTCGGCGTGCAGAACTCCAGCGGCGGGCCGAAGAGAGTGGTGTAGGCGTTGCCCTCGTGACGGCAGAGCCGACGATGTCCGTCTGCGCCGAGGACGTGCGCCGAGGCCATCTGCATTATGTTCAGCGCGTCGCGGATGATCTGCGGCATGTTTTCATGCTGAGCAAGCGCGTGAATGTCGCCCCCGGCCTTGCCCAGCCTGGCTGCATCCGCCAACTGCTGAGAGGTCAACTTCCGAACCTTCTGCGCCCACGCATTACCTCCGTTCTTCAGAAACGCGCACGTCGACTCCTGCTGTGCCGCCAGCACCCTGATGGACGAAAAGAGGTGCAGCGTAACCCAGTCGCCGGCGAAGCGGTTGATTTCCGCCTGAGACTTGTGGTCGCAAACCCTGAAGGCCCCCGGCTCTTCCCCGGGATATTCCATCTCTTCCCGCACGAGCAGGCAGCACATCCACTCGTTGAGCGTGAGTGGTTTTATTCGGTGAGGATACAGGTTAGCCGCGTCCCCGAAGCGCCAGAGACTCGGCCTCGCCATCGCCCAAATCTTCCAATCCCAGTAGGACAGAGGAGTAGCCCCCTTAGGGTTCACCAAATGTGGAACGGTTCCAGAGCTGGTGCCCGCGCCGTCTGATGGTTCCGTCTGATGCTGCCAATCCTGTTCGCCCATGGCAGTTCTTTGAAGCTCCAACTGCATTTTCCGTTGTTCTTCTTCGCAACTGAGTTTTTCACAAGGGCCCCGGACCTGTCGGCATATGTCTAGGATGCGCTCGCGGCCTGCGTGGTCGACCAGGCCTCCTCCTTCGCCGCCGCAGCCCACGCCCGCCTCCAACGCGGACTCGACCTCGGCGGCCACAGAGCGCTGCGCTGCATTATCAAGCTCCTCGAGCTGTTGCATCAGCGCCGTGAACTGGACGGAGCCGTTGGTTTTGTCGCGGTTGAAGTCCTTCGTCTGCGGTTCGAAAGCCGCGATGTAGCGAGCCCCCCGCGCAGCGGCAATGTATTCGCCCATTCGGTCATCCTCTCCCGCAGCCGCGGCGTCGGCCGGTCCCTCAACCGCGACCTGCCCGGGCGACTCCTCCAGCGGAACTCCGACGACGGCATCAAGGATGACGGGCGGGACACGGGGCGCGCTGTCGTTGGGAACCCATTATGCAACGAGTTCTTTGTTATATGTTCTTGTCGAGTGGACAATGTTTGCATTGGCCAATGCATCTGCCTGAGTATCGAACGCGCGCCTGTCCACCATGAGTTTAGCAATCTTGGAGATGCACTTCCTGGCCTGCTCTTGGTAGTCTCCCGCCGCGGGGTCGGCGACGAAGGCGACGGAGAATGACTCGTGGAGCTTCTCATCTGGCCAATGCTCAAGTGCCCATTTGCAGTCGGCGTTCTGGGAAAGTACCGCCGTGCCGACGATGCCGCTCTGGTGGAAAAGGAAGTCCCAGTTCGCTGTGCTGTCGGAGGTCTTGTTCTTGCTCCCATCTGGGCGCAGCGCGATCTTGGTGGAGACCACGCGCGCGAGGGCCAGGAGCATCTGGTGAGACAGCGGACACTTGTCTGCATCGCGGAAGAGTGGGCCCCACCGGCCAAGCCACGTCGTTCGCGAGAGCATACTTGCAGAGGAACGGGCGCGGGGCTCCGAAAGCCCATTTGCACTCAGAGCAGACGTAAACACTCGCTCTCCCAGCTGCCTGTTCCGGGCTGACGCGACGCTTGTGCAGGAGCACCTTGTACTCGGTCTTCCCGTTCTCTTGCATGGGTTGCTCTCCAGCTCTTCCAGAGGGATCTTCGGCCAACTCTGGCGGTAGACCTCGACGTCCAGCAGCTCCCAGACCGCGCCCGGATCATCCATGAAGCAGTCCTCACCAGCAAGGAATTCGCTGTGGAGCTCCTCCACCCAATGGGACCGGGCGCAGAACACGCACGCCTGCAAGTGGCGTCGTTGCCAGCGCTCTTCTGGGCGCAGGCCCTCCTCGCTCTGCAGCTTCGCTTTCATCTCATCGGTGGGTTTCTCCCAGTCGGTTGCAGATCGGCCGAAGAACTCTACGAAATTGGCGACGATTGCGCGCTACTCCTGGCCGGAGACGACGCGAGGAGCCAGCTGCACGCGCGCCAGATACGCGTTGCGGGACCGCTGCATGCCACCGTGCTCCTTTTCAACGTGGACCTTGAACTCCTCTCGAAATGCAAAATCGGTGCCGCAGCGGCAGAGCATGCACTGCAGTGGGCCGGACGGCTCAGCTCGCGTCTTCCACTGGCGGACACTCACCTCGGAGCACTTGCGGTACTTGCCATAGTTCTCGCAGAAGCGCTTGCACGGGTGGCCCATGTTGCTGTTGTCGTCGGTCCTGGAGTGGTCTCTGTTGTCAGAGTTGCCGCTGTTGCCCCATGCGCGGTGCACTCTCTCCGTGACCTCAGGATCTCGCCCCGACCGATCTAGCCCTGACTGGTCTCGCCCCGACCGATCTAGCCCTGACTGGTCTCGCTTTGACTGGTCTCGCTTTGACTGGTCTCGCTTTGACTGGTCTCGCTCTGATCGGCACTGGTCTCGCCCTGGCCGGCACTGGTCTCGCCCTGAGCGGTCTCGCCCTGAGCGGTCTGGAGGAGGCTGCGCAGGCCGGCTCCTAGCAAGAACGCCTCGACCCGCTCGATCACTCGCCGCAGGCGGCATCAGCTGGTCAGCACTTGGCGTCGCAACTGGCCTTGGCGCCTCCGTCCGGAGCCTCTTCACACCTTGCACTCGCTCCTGCAATTTCTGCACATGTTCTGATTGACCTCGGTCGCGGCGCGCCAAGGACACGACGCACGGGAAGTCCGCGGGCGCCGCGCTGAGCTCCGTCACCATCGCATCGTCGGCCAAATACCACGCGCTTGCGTGCTTGAAGTAGGCGATGTAGTGGCCCGAGCGCATGCCTTGGGCAACATCTGATCCCTCGTGAACATGGACGATGTAGCCCTGCACGTCGTATTCCACGCCCTTCTCGATAGCGCTGTCGAACGTCAGCGTCAGGGGGCCGGAGGGCCATTTCACCTTCGCGTCCACCCAGAATGTTTCACCTCCCTGCTCATAAGTGTTCTCAACGCGCATGACCAACACCTGCGAGCCGACGCGGAGCGCCCCATCATCAGACGCGGCAGTGAGAAGGAAAGCCCGTGCGTCTACGGGCGCGGCTGCCGCGCTGATCAGGGCAACGTCTGGAACTTTGGTGAGAATGAGGTGGTAGTCGGAGATCCCCGGCTCGCTGTCACAGTAGCGGCCCCCCAAGCGGGTGACGTGCAGAAGATGCTTCACGCACTCCGCGGCGTCCTGTTGTATAAAAGGTGCGAAGCTCATCTGCCTTTGCACAAATTTCACGAATGGGCCAATATCAGAGCGTCCCAGAACAGCCATCATCGAATAACCCGACGCGATGTACTTCTCGAAAAGGCCCCGCAGATGTGTCTCAGTAAAACCACAGGGAGATCTCATGGAATACAGATATGAGGCCAACGGTTCACAGTGAAAGATACAGCGCAACACCGCGTTCAGGTAGCACGTGTTCCCCAAATTGTAGAAGCCCGGGAAGTCATTCGACAGGCTGCTAAGGCTGTGCGGTTCAGCCACACGTGAATGCAGCGCCGGTTCCTTCTTGCCGATGGTCGAGGCGTCGCCGCTCGGCCGCTGCCCCTGGGCACTGAGCTTGAGGCGCTGCAGGTGTTCGGCGCGAAGCCCGCGATCGAAGCAGTGCTTCGTCGGCAAATTCGGCGGAAAGAGCAGCCTTTGAATTGTCTTCAGCTCATCCGTCGCCGCGGCCTCCGCGTCGCACCAGTCGCCCGCGACGCCGCAGT
Organism: Prorocentrum cordatum; assembly: GCA_963575745.1. Taxonomy (NCBI): domain Eukaryota; class Dinophyceae; order Prorocentrales; family Prorocentraceae; genus Prorocentrum; species Prorocentrum cordatum. Next base: position 1,349,456 of record CAUYUJ010004558.1, on the reverse strand, counting down.
CGATGTTATGGAAGGTCCACCGCCAGCGCCCGTCGACATGTTCGACTGCCCCGAGTGCGCCGTCTCCGAGGGCCTGGTCGCCCGGGCCGCTTAGGTATCTTATCATGGGAACCTCGGGCGCCCATGCTCGCCGTCTTTAGTGTCTAGTTAGTGTCGTGTTAGTGTCCGTTGTCGGCCTCGGCAGCCATGGCCCCCAGCCCTCACGCAGGCCCTGGCGTTGCCTCGCGACCGACGCGACGCCCGCGGCGCCTCGGGTACGCCACGGCCCTCCAGGTCGCTGGCGGGGTGTGCTGGGAGTCGCACTGCAGAAAGCTGCAGCGCGATCGACCTTGAACCTGCACAACGATTTACCCCGGATTCTGCTGGAGCCACCGCTGGGGCTGGCAGACTTAGATATAAAATGGTCCGCATGCTTCGGCGTTTCTTCTTTTCCTGCCTCCTCCTCCTCCTCCACCTCCTCCTCCTCCTCCCTGTCCTCCTCCCCCCCCCCTCCTCCTCCTCCTCCTCCTCCTCCACCTCCTCCTCCTCCTCCTCCTCCCTCCTCCTCCTCCTCCCCCCCCTCCTCCTCCTCCTCCTCCACCTCCTCCTCCTCCTCCTCCTCCTCCTCCTCCTCCTCCTCCTCCTCCTCCTCCACTCAGTCCACTCAGGCCGCCTGAGAGGGAGGAAGGAGTCGTAGAGGAGGGCGAGGGGGAGAGCGGGGAGGAGAGGCCACAGGCAAAGGGGAAAGCAGGAGTGACAAAGCTGATTAATGAAGGAGGAAGGACGGGAACATGATGACAGAAATAGCGGGGGGGGGGGGGGACAGGAGGCGATAATCTGCGGCCTTACATTTTGCCGAAGGCGCTGAAACCATTCATCACCATGCGCTGCGACGCTTGCTAGCGACAAAATTGCGCATCTGTCGCAACGCCCTCGCGTCGGCAGGGCTCGCCAGCACCAGAGAGGGGTCGCATTTCATCAGTCTCGAGCGAGTGTAGGATAAACCCAACGCGAATTTAAGATAACCCCAAAATGGCTCAATATTGCTCCAATATGGCCTCAGCACGAATTTAAGATAGCCCCCGAGGCGAACTTCAGAAAGCCCCGAAGCTAAAAATCCAAGATGGCCCCAAGATGGTCTGAAACGACCCCGCCACCCCCCGGGGATTCCAAGTGTGGATGTTTGGATGTGTCGTAAAGCTCTGGTCGTGTAGTTTGGATGTGTCGTAACGATCTGGCTGTGTCGTAACGAGTGTGGTTGTTTGGGTGCGTCGTAGCGCTCTGGCTCCGGGAAGGACGCCTCGCCCCCCCCTTGCTGTACGTCCAAAACCGCCGCGCTGCCCGACGCCGGCAGGCCCGCGCTGCCCCGGCTCAGGCCTACTCCTGCCCGGGCTTCTGCGGCGCCCCAGCCGCGGCGACCTTCCCGAAGAATGATTTCGCCCGCTCCGCCCTTGTCGCAGCATGAGCAGCCTGAGCACCCACGCCTGCTGGCGGGACCGTCGGGGTCGGCTTGGCAGCAGGAGCGTCGTCAAGCAGCGTCAGCATCGACTTGTCGAACTCCTTGGTCTCGCCGACAGCGCCTCCCTCGAGGAACTTGACGACCGGCCGAGCCCCAATCTTGATCACCTCGGCCTTCTTATTGTCGTGCTTGGCCTTGTGGGTTCCGCTCGACGTGAGGACCACGTCGCCGACCACGAGGGCGCGGGCGGGGGGGGGCGCGCCGGCGCCCTGCTGACCTGGCGCCTGCGCGCTGCCGCCCTCGGCCTTCGCCGCGGCGGCGGGGGGCGCGCCGCTGCCGGCCTTGTCCGCGCCTGCGGTGTCCTGCGCCTTGGGTTGCTCGGCCCCTGCCGAGTCGCCGCCGCCCGCGGTCGCCTCCGTGTCGGCGAGAAAGGCTGCACCGGCAGCCGCATCCTCGGCCTTCTTCGCCTCGGTCTCGGCCGCTGCTGCCTCGGCCTTGGCCCGCTCTGCCTCGGCCTCGGCGGCCTTGGCTGCCTTGGCGGCCTCGGCCGTCTTCTTGTCTGCCTCGGCTTTGGCGGCCTCTGCTGCCTCCAAGATCTCAATCTCCGACTTCACGCGCTCGGCGTTGTCGCCGCTCAGTTTCTTCATGTGCGCGCCCAGCATCTTAGACATGTTCTTCAAGCACCGCTTGCCCAGGTCCGCCTTCGCCGACTCGGGCGCCCACTCCATGGGCGGAGACTCAGGCTCCGCCCCCAGCTTGAGGCAGACGAGCTCGCAGTAGACGGCTTTCACCATGGCGTACTCCGGACTGCCCGCGCCCACGCGCGCGTCGCCGAACGTCAGAAGCTTGTTCAAGGCAACGACCAAGTCCTTCGCGATCGGCTGAGCCACGTCCTCGGAGCAGTCCACGCCGCCGCGGGAAATCTGCAGCGCGCCGAGGAGAAACTCCTTCACGCTGGTGCCCTTGAAAACGTTCTCCTTGGAAGCAAACGGCTTTCCGCACAGCGCCTGGTCCTTCGGTGCCCACTCCGCCCAAGCATCGAATCGCTTCGGGTCCTGGAGGAGGTATCTCATCTTCGCTCCGATCGACGCGGGGCCCAGAAGAGCCCTCGCCACCTCCAGGTTGCCCAGTCGATCCTTGGGCACGTCAGCCTGAGCAAGCGAACCGAAATTCCAGGGGGCCAAAGCGCCATGCGTTACGACAGATGCGGCCCCGCAGGTGTCGTAACGCACGGGGCGGGCGTTGGGGGGGCCCTGGGGAGGAGGCCACTCTGGCCTGGGACTTGCGCAACACGTCGATGTCCTTCAGTTTGTCGGAGATCGAGGCGCAGGCGGTCGTCTTGACGCGGTCGAGCTTCGCGAGCCAGCGCTCGCGGACGACCTGCTTGACCAATGCGGACGTCTGCCACGCAGCAATGTCTTCCAATTTCAGCCTCGAGGTGTCCACCTCCTCTGCCGTATCCAGACGAAGATCACCGAGTTGCAGCACCGCGTCACCCAGGGCGTCCACGAAACACGGCAACTCTGCCTTGATGGCCGCGAGGGTCGCGGCGAAGCGAGGGAGCTGCTCGCGCGCGGGCCTGGCAACGAGGTTCTGAACAATGAAACCAAGGAGGCCCTGAGTGAAAGGATCGGCGGCGGCGTGGAACTCCTTCTGCGTGGAGGCCGCGTCGCCGCCTGGATGGGCCGCCTTCCACTCCGCCCACTGGGCGAGGAGGTTGTCCTTGAACTTCCTGCACCAACACTCTGCCGAAGGTGCCATGGGGTCGGGCTGCGAGAAGTTGCCCCCACTGAACGCCTCGTCGATGTCCTTGGCGATGCCCTCCATGGCGTCCTGCAATCTCCTGTGGGCGTCACTCGGCCTCCGAAAAAGCTTGCGTGTCTTTGCCGCCCACTCGTCAGGCGTCTCATTCGCCCGCTTCGAACTCGCGCAGGGGGAAGGGTGGGCGCCGCCGGCCGCGTCGCCGCCGCCGTCGCACTGGGGGGCGGCCTGCGGGCGCGCTGGAGCGGCCGCGGGCTGAGCTGGATCAGGCACCGCCAGCGCGGAGGCAGGCTGCGAAGGAACAGTCGGCTTCCTCTTCCGCTTGGCACCCTCCGCGGCCTTCATCCTCCGGACGCCAGGCCCCAGGTCGTTCCGGGGGACCCAATCGTCGAAAATGTCGCGCGCGGTCGGGCCCACGCTGTCCGGCAATTCCTCGAAGTCTTCTGGCGGAACGAGACACTCCACTGCCTGGGGGCTCCCACGCCACAGATGCGCATTCTTCTTAGGCACGATGAAATATTCGGTGCTCACCTCAACGGACTGGTAGATGGTGTTCTTCCATTCAAGGATTGTCTCGGCGCGGGGGCGGACGTCCTCATTCGGGTCCCCGCCTTGCTTGACGCGCCGGATGGCGCAATACGTGTTGATGTTTTCCTGAGTGGCATCTGGGCCCCCCTTCTTGGCGAACCTCCTCAGGGCCAACTTCGCAACTCCAATCTCGTCTTCGTTGAAGCCTGCCTCGGCGGCCTCCTTCAGCTTGGCTTCCGTGATGTGGACATCCGCCATGCCTGCAGATGATGCGTGCGACGGTTCAGGCGCGGCTGTGACGATGATGGCTATGATGATGAGTGCGATTGCGTCGATGATGGCTATGACGGTGGCTTCTATCATGGCCACGGCGACGGCCATGGCGATGCCTCTCAGGCACGCGCTCGTCTGCCGTGCTGGCTGGGGGGGGCCTTCCAAGGCGGCCCAGCTCCACCCGGCACACGGGCGAGCTTAGCTCGCCCGGCACACCCGCCCAAGCGGACCTTTGCGAAGCTAGGCCGCCGTTGGAAGACCCCCCCCCGCCCCCGCGCGCTGCCAATTACCGAACGCGAAAAACCTCTCCGGACCAGTGGTGGGTCGCCTCAGCCCCTCAGCCGGCTCCAAGCCGATGGCGTTACGACGGGCTGGCCCCCCCTCCCCCTCGGTGGCCGTGGGAAGCCCTGGTTGGTCTGTTATGTTCCTTTGGTCTGCCGTGCTGGTCTGCCGTGCTGGTCTGTCGTGCTCGTCTGCCGCGCTGGTCTGATCCTGTGGTCTGCCGCGCGGCTACGCCGCGCTAATCTTCCGTCTCGGTGAACTCTCGACATCCTGACCCCTGGCAATCGGCAGCGCGTGGGAGCGGGGGGGACCTTCCAAGGCGGCCCAGCTCCACCCGGCACACGGGCGAGCTTAGCTCGCCCGGCACACCCGCCCAAGCGGACCTTCGCGAAGCTAGGCCGCCGTTGGAAGACCACCCCCCCCTCCCGGGCGCTGGTCTGTTATGTTCCTTTGGTCTGCCGTGCTGGTCTGCCGTGCTGGTCTGCCGTGCTGGTCTGCCGTTCAGGCGTGCCGTGGTGGCGTGCCGTGCCGGTCTGCCGTGCCCGTCTGCCGCGCGGGGTTCTGGTCCCAGGCTGCGAACACGTCGGGCGCCCAGCCAGAAATGCACGCGTCGGCGGCCGGGGAGCCCGTTCGGCCCCCCGGCTGCCCCCCGAGCAGCACGGGATAGTAGTAGGGTGCAGTAGGGAGCAGTACGGAGGAGCAAAACGGAGCAGCGCGGAACAGCCCTCGACATCATTTCCTTTCACGCAACATGAAATAATCAGATCGATACTGGTGAGCAAGTCATGTCGTAACGGGGGCGCGGTCTCGTAACCGGCGAGACGACGACGACGACGACGACGACGACGGCGAAAATGAGCCCAACCGGGCACCTACGGGACCCTGCAGGGGCCGCGTCGCAACGGCGACAGTTGCACATTTGGCAGCCCCAGGGCGACGACGACGACGCCGACGGCGACGACGACGACGACGGCGAAAATGAGCCCAACCGGGCACCTACGTGACCCTGCAGGGGCCGTGTCGTAACGGCGGCGTGGTCTCGCAACCGCACTGCTCCTCCGGTCTCCAAGCGCAATCAGAGCGGCGCCCGCCGCCGGCACAAATCTCCAGTCAGGTAGGCGCGCTGCGTCACGACGCCGTCGACCGGAAGGCCGCTCTGGCACAGCCGCGAGTCTCTGCTAGTATGACTTGGGGCAGACCCGCTATGTCCACCACGCCGTCGCCCCACTTGCAAAGATGCCGAACGCCCGTGGCCGTCAGCCACGCGCTACGGCGCACGCCTGTCCCGCATATCGCCAGCGTGCAGCGGTCATCCTCGATGCAAGGCGATATGTTTTTCTGCGGGTACGGCACCTTGCACTGCTTGATGACCCCCCCGCCCCTAAAGGCCGGCGTGGAGTCCGGGAAGCCGAGAGACGCCAGGGCGTCGCGGAACAGATGCGCGTCATCCTCCACGAAGGCGAAGATGGTGTGCCCCCTCCCCGGCCGCTTGGTGTCGAGAACGTGCCTCACGGCAGCGGACCACACCACCTTGATGGGCGGGGCGTGCTCGACGAACACAGTCCCCCACGCCACGTGGGAATTATCCCCGAGGTGGTTGCGCCCGAGATCCGCGTCCCAGTCCCGCAAGCAGTGGTGGAAGGGGATGAAGTCGCAAGGCCTGAAGACGCCAGCGGGCTGGGAGAGCTCGTAGATAGCGTCTCTGCGGAGACCCATGCCGCGAAGCCTGATGTTGGCCTCGCGGAGGTCCCCTTCCCAGACCGTCTGCTGGTCTCCCTGTGTGAAGAATCGGCCCCCGCGCTCCCGCCACACGTCCAACCCGCGAAGGACGAAGTCGTGGTGAACTTGCGCGCCGGCCAGCGTTCCGAATGTGAACTCATACGCCTCCGGTGGAGGAAGCATCTTTTCGCATGGCATCACGGCCGCGTACTCGCGGATCCCGCTAATCTCATCCTCCCTCTGCTGGAACCCTCAGGGGCGCCTCGGGGTGCCGTGAGAGATACGAAACGGTGACTACACTGACACTAAACTGACACAAAACTGACACAAAACTGACACTAAACGACACTAAACTGTCACTAAACGACACTAAACTGACACTAAACGACACTAAACTGACACTAAACGACACTAAACTGACACTAAACGATACTAAACTGACACTAAACGACACTAAACTGACACTAAACGACACTAAATGGCACTAAAGGACAATAAATGACACTAGTTTGTAGTTTAGTGTCCTTTTAGTGTTGTTTAGTGTCCTCCTCCTCCTCCTCCTCCTCCTCCTCTCCCTCCTCCTCCTCCTCCTCCTCCTCCTCCTCCTCCTCCTCCTCCTCCTCCTCCTCCTCCTCCTCCTCCTCCCCCTCCTGACCCCAATCCCTCTTCCTCCTCTTCCCCCTTCCCCCCTTCCTCCTTATCCTCCTCCGCCTGCTCCTCCTCCGCCTCCCGCCTGGCCTTGGTGGGCAAAGTGAAACGGATGAAAGAGGAGAGAACAAACAAAGAAAGACTGGAGAAGATCCTGCGACTGGTACTTGCGAGATGCCCTGGCCAGACCAGCGGAGCTCTGGGATGCAGCGGCGCTAGCTGTGCACGGACGCGTCGTCGTCATCGTCGCCGCTGCCACCGCCGCCGCCACCGCCGCCACCGCCACCACCATCACCACTACCACCACCATCATCATCATCATCATCATCAGCAGCATCATCATAATAATCAGCAGCAGCAACAGCAGCAGCATCATCACCTTCTTCATGTTCATGGACGTATCCTTCTACTCCGCGCCAGGACGGCCTCGCGGCAGCCCAAAATGACCCCGAGACGACCGAGGTGTCACATGCTACAGCTTTTCTGGTCGTTGCTCCAACCGTCGCCGCACAGAGGACGAGACAGAAGAAAGGAAGAAAAACGACGAGAAGGTAGGAGGTAGGGCATGAAGAACGCAGGCGAAGGGGACACCGGGAACCCACGAGGTCGACGCCGAGGACAAGGAGAGGCACACCGACATGACGCGGACGAGCGTTACTGGCACTTCTATTTCCCACAAGAGTGATTTGACTGAGGGGGTCTAACGTTCTTCATAAGGATGTTGGTGGGTTGCCCCTGGCTTCGCCCGGCCGCAAGTTGGTGGGAGGCGAAGCGGTCCGGGAAGGACTCGAAGTTCTTCTCGAGGTAGGTCTTCGCGGAGGTGGAGCGGCCACCTCTTGCCCACCCCTCCCTTGAATACCCTCTCACTTTCTCTGTCGTTCAGTATATAGACATTTCTAAATACTACAAACATACATACATACACACATACATACACCCATGCGTGCATGTATGTATACATACATGCATACAGAGATGCACACATACACATATACATACACATATACATACCCATACCCATACACAAACATACATATATATACACACATACACATACAAAAATACATGCACGTACACAAACACATACACATACGCCGACACCTATACATAGACATACGCATACACATACACATACACATACACTTACACTTACACTTACGATTACAGTTACCTATACATATACAGGTGCACAAACATACACACGCAAATATACATACACACATGTATATACGTATGCATGTACAAATCAATATGCACATGCATGTATAGATGCATAAACATAAACATCTACATTTACCACCATATATATAGGTATACGGACATATACATATACATACAAATACACATACACAATCACATACACATACACATATGCATACACCTACACACACCCATATACACATACATGAATGCATGCATACATACATCAACCCATGCATGCATGCATGTATGCATGCCTACGTACATAAATACATACATACATACATACATACATACATACATACATGCATACATACATACATACATGAATACATACCGATGTCACATACAACTCTCGAAGAGGTAAGAAGGAGTACCCGTTATCTCCCCTCTCTCTCTCTCTCTCTGTCTTTCACCCTCTCCCTCTCTCTATCTCTCTCCATCTCTCTCCCCCCTTCCCCCTCTCACACGCCGCCCCTCGCGTGCACTAACATATCCAGTTCATACGAAGCCGCGCCACGGGTTACAAAAAAAGCTAAAGAGCCGCCCTATGGTAGAGCAGCAATGAAGAGCACCCTGTTAGTGTTAGCAGCACTCAGGCATTCACGGTGGAACGAGACGCGCACGATACAACTCCTGGGCTGTCTTGGAATGCGCTTGTACATTGGGAGGCGGATGTCGCTGAAGTTCGTCTCATGCTGTGTGTTGTTCGCGCCGCGCGAATAAAAGCGGCATCCGTAATCAATACTGGCGTTGCTCAGCGTGTTCACGTGCCCATGGACGACGATTTGTGCGCTACGCTGTTGGTTACAAGTCTGCGTGGCAAAGTTCATCTCCGCATGTTTTGAGAACTTCTGCCTCACAAGGGCGTTACACACACTGGCACTTCGTAGACTGCACACACTGCACGATCGTATGCCTCAAAGAGCACATCGTTCGGTACCAACACGGGAGTCGAGGGACGTCGTGGGCTCAAGGTCCCGGATGACGCAGCGCTCAGCTCCAGCACCTCGCGCGTCCATACCTGAACGCACGAGTCTGCTCCGAGAAGTATGGGCAGTGCCCGCGCGAATGGAAACGCCCTCCCGCGCCTCCGCATACCTGTTCGATCCAGCCCTTCCGAGACGAGAGGTCCAAGCAAGTCCGAGACGGTACGGTGCTCGACTCTTCAGGACCGAGACCTGCGCGCCAAACCCTCAGGTGGCAACATCCGAAACCCTACCCCTACCGATCATCGATTCTCCTGAACCGATGGGAGGCGGGAGTAGGGTTCGACTCTCGCCACGTGTTCGACGAATTCCGAACCCTAACCCCGCCGCCCATCGAGTCGCCTGAATCGGTGATCGGCGAGGGTAGGATTCGGATTTCGCCGCTGGACCCTGGAGCGCTGCTCCCCTGCTGGCTGCCACACGGGCCCCTGGCCTGACTCCAGCAGCTCCGCTCTCGCGGCAGGCAGTCCCCTGCTCGCCGGTCGTTGGACCCAATGGCGCCAACAGCGTGGCGCCACTTCGTCGCAGCCGAGGGCCAGGACTGGCAGAGGCAGGCTAGCTATCCAAAAACAAACGTGGCAAATCCCTTGGGCAGGCCCCGCGCGTGCGCAGGAAGGTGCCGATGAACTCGTGCTCCATAGGAGCCAGCGGGAGGGCAGTTGCCTCCCCCGCCAGCCCCTCTGGTTGGCTCCTGCCCAAGTCGCAGCGGACCCGCACCGACCACATACCTTCGCGTGGTGGATCAGCCATCCGACAGGCCGCGACCCAGAAGCTGCTCAAGCCCTGGGCCTGGGCTGACCGTCAACCACGCACGCGAGATAGTCACGCACTTCTGGGCAGCGGCGAGCTTGCGCACGAAGCACCGTGTAGCAACACCGAGCTCGCGGAAGACTGATGGCGCACCTGTACAGGTAGCAAAGATGAAAGGTGTGGGAAAGTCACACGCGCATGCGCGCGACCATGCCGAACATCTTCCTCGGCGGCCGGCGTGGACAGTGTGAGACTGAACCAACTCTCCGGCTGTACGCGCCACCACCTCGCACGCACAACAGCAGATGACGCGATTCTACCCGTCATCACCCGGATCCTGCCCACCCACCCCGACATCCGACGACATGACTTTTTCTGTGACCACTGTTGTTCATCTCGAGGTCGCTTTCCCCACTCATCGCTTGTTCTGTGAAGCGAATGGATTTGGTGAAAATCCGCAGCCGATTTCGGTAGGCTTCCGGATTCTCGGGCTCCCGATTCCCAGGTTCTCGATTCGGGGTTCCTGGATTCTCGTGTCCCTGGTTGCGGCCAGGTTTCCGGGACCCCTATAGCACTGGCAGGTTCAGCAACACAGGGCAGAGAATAGAAGGTACAGAATAGAGAGAGAGAGTAGAGAACCTGGAGGCGAGAGTAGATAGCGTAGAGTAGAGAGTAAAGAAAACAAGGGACTCAGAAAGTTGAGAGAGCAGAATGGAGAGTAGAGATCAGAAAGCCGAGAGTAGAAAGTAGATAGTACAAGATGAAAAATAAAGGTGGGGGTAGAGAGCAGAGCGTATGGAACATCTGTTAGAGCGCAGAAAGCCGAAGGCAGAGAATGAAAACATTTATATATATATATATATATATAGTACAGGGCAGAGCGTGATGAGGCGAGTGTAGAAAGTAGAGGGTAGAGAGCAGAGAGTGAGGAGCAGCGGGTGGAGAGTACGTAGTGGGCAGGGTACATGGCAGAGAGCAAGCAGCGGAGAATAGATGATACATAATAGAGGGTGCAGAGTACGGAGTAGGAGTTGAGAACAGATATGCCTGTATTCGCCATCATCTGCTCCCGCCCATCATCAGCACGATGGCTTCACAACGATCTCACGAGCGACTGATTGCGGCTTTCTCACGCGAAATCTGTTGGCACTGGACCCCGAAACGGGCTTCCAAATGCCGAAAACTTTGAAAAACGCCCGTCGAGACGTGTAGCGGCTCCTGGAGGTCTGGATCCCCTCGCTGTCCACGCTGCCCGGCCCAGAGCCCGTCAGAGCACCGATGGCCATCGCGAAGTACTCGAAGTAGTTCCCGCTCGGGCAGGTCTCGAAGAGGTGTGGGCCCTCCCCCAACATTGCCGTGACGGGAGCGCGTCCACCCCTCCTGGGCATTCTACTCCTGCACCTCCACCTGCCCCTGCTCCTCTTCCTGCCCCTGCTCACCCTCTTCCTCCTCGCACTCCCCCCTCCATCCCTGCATATTCTTCATCGTCACATCGTTTTCCTCCTCAGCATCAACCCTCGTCCCGTCAGGTTGGCTGAGGAGGAGGAGCTGGCTGACGAGGACATCCGCTACGCCACAACTGTGACGAGGACCCGAAGGAGCAACCTCACCGTGATTATCGACGCGGCCGACGTGAGGTGTGCCGTACGCAGTGGCAGCGGAGGCTTCATGGGCGACACGTCGGAGCCAGAGATTTTCACGCAGAACTACCATCATGCTGTCCATGCGTGGGCGGCCTTCGAGAGAAGACAGAGTGCTGAGAGCATGACCATCACCTTCAGCAAGTTCCCCATGGTGGACGCCAGCATGGGCACGTTCATGGACGATATCTTTAAGTCGCTGCTGGTGCCGAAGGAAATGGTCAACGCAGCGGACATCGTTGCGATGTCCAAGCGGAACGACATGTACCTGGATCAGTCGTTGGCAGCACGGCAGTATGCACAAAATCGGAGCAAGCAGGACGTGGTGCCAGCACTGAGGTCGAGGCAGCTTACTAGACAAGTGATTTTGGGACTACGGCAGTCGGGATGCCAGGCAGGCTATGAGCTGAAGCACCTGGGCGCCTGGTTCAACGCGGTGGGGAGCAACGCGAGCGAGCTGCGGGCACGCTTGCAGGCGCTCAACCGTGGGTGGCTTATGGTGAAGGGATTCTGGAGCTCGAATGCGCCGCGCCGTGTGAAGAGGCTGATGTTCATTTCCCTGGTCAGCGGCGCAGGCTTATCGGGCACCATATCGATGGTCTGGACCCAGAGCGAACACCGTATTATCTGCTCATCTCTGGTGAAAAAATTGCGCTATCTGATGGGTGGTACGGCTACGTCCCACGACGATCAAGTTCGTTCGCTCACGTCTCGGGAGGTGTACCGCTACTGGCAGCTGGTGCCCTTCGCGCTTGAGGCGACGGTCCAGAGGTTGAAGGCTTGGCAGAGTGTGATACGGAACCCTGAGAATCACGAGCACTTATTGTCGGTCTTCTTCGGGACGATGAAGTGGGAGCTGGAGGCGGAGTACGCGTGCCCCCCGTCGCTCGACCCTGCTGGTGGATTGAACGACCATACGGGGACGCACCCGTGGCTGCAGCAATTCAAGAGCGACATGAAGCTGGTCGTGGACCACCCCGAGGCAGAGGACTTTGCTCAGGCCTGGAGGGGCGACATAGAGGAGCTACTCTGGGACAAGGACGTGAACTGCTACTTCTTGGCCTTTGACCCGCGCTCTTTGCGGACGGCCTTCACGGCGACTGTGTGGAGGCCCCCTGACTCGTTGGCGGACTCTGTGCCAGCGGAACTTGACGGAGAAGAAACGTGGGAAAACTTGGAGTCGTCGTTCTCGTGTTCTATTGTCAGGGGGGATGGTACAGTATGTGGGGCTACGTTCAAGACACGAGCAGCACTAATTGCGCACGTCACACAAAGCCAAGGGGAGGGACACGGCGGTAGAAGCATATTCCACATCATCACACCGACGAACGCATGCATCAACTGCGGCACGATATACCAGAATCGCACGGAAGCAGTACGGCACCTTGCACGAGCTTGGCACGCTGGGCGGTGTATACGTAACAACACGGCATACCCGTACACGTTCAAGGACATAAGCGACTACAAGTGCATGGTGTGCGGCATGGAGTGCACGTCGTACGCGTCGTTCCGTAGCCACCTCTGCTCGCACATCCCGCCCACGGAGGTGGGACACCCGATTGCTGTGGTCGAGCCTCGACCACCCAGAGCTCCCCCGCGCGCGCCACGCGGCCGTGAGGCCGCCCCACTGGCTGCTGGCGTCCCCAGGGCTCGTGGATGTGAGCTCCGCTCGCCGGCTGGACTGATTATTGCTGGTGACGACCTGCGGCGACTTCAGGCTGCCCGAGCCGATGGAGGTGGAGAAGCCCCGAGGCCAGTGGCGAGGAGGACGGTCGGCCTCCTCCCAGGCGTCAGCGACTGGTGGGCAGCCGTCCAAGCCCGAAGATCGCAAGAAGCAGAAAGCAGAGGACGGAGCAGGAGTCGCCAGAGGCGCAGCGGGGAGCGAGGGGGCGACGTCGAGGGCGAAGCCTGGCCGTCGAGGAGGTCGCCGCCGTCGAGGCGACAAGGACAGGAAGCTGCAGACCAAGGACAACGGGTTGCGCGAGCTGCTCCTCCTGCTGGCCATGCAGGTCACCCAGCTCACACAGCGGAGCCGCACGCTGTGGGGCATGATGACGAAGACGGTGATCCTGGAGGACAGCTCGAAGGTTGTCAAAGCCATGCAGGAGGAGGCCAAGACGTTCTCGGACAACGCGCAGACGCTGAGGGACAAGGTCAAGCGTCTCAAGGACGAGGCAAAGGCGGCAAAGGACGCGGGAGACAAGCCCGCGGAGCAACAGGCGGACGGGGAGGCCGCGGTAGTACAGGCAGAGCTACGCGGACTCGGCCCCCCTACGGCGACGGTGTTTTGCGCGATGGTCGAGTGCTTGGCAGAGGAAGAGGTGGGGCGCGCCAACAGGCAGACGCTCGAGGCGTGGTCGACGGCTATGGTGGGGGACCCGCCAGACTTCGTGAAGCTCTGCCGCCTCGAGAACTGCTACCAGTCGGACATGATCAAGATAGTGTTCGCGGTCACCGACCAGACCAAGGAGAATGTGCTCGCGGACGCGTTCAAGCAGCTAGGCGCCACCGTCACCTCTGGCTCTGCGCCTGCTGGGTACATGGAAGAAAAACTCTCGGCGTGGATCGACGTACTCAAAGCGTGAGGCCAGACATGGACCACAGCCACCTTCAGCGGCGAGCGCAGACCTTTGCGTCGACACGCTCGGGTCGCTAGGTGTGGCTCTGCTCGTCCTGTGCGAGGACCTGGCCAACGACGTGTGGCCGCGCACAGCGCTGCGCCTTCGAGCGTGGCTGTGCTGCCGCGGCACCAGGGGGAAGATGTAGTGGTGTGAGGGGCCACGGACAGCGGGCAGTAGCATAGTGCGATTTTGATGTGTGCGTAGTGGCCCTCGCCCGCCTGCTTTCTCGCCTCCCTCCCTCTCGCGGTCCCTCGGGCCCTCGTTCGCCCCTCTTCGGTCCCTTTCGGTCGGGCCCCTCGTCGGGTTTCGGTCGGCCCTGCCTTCTGTGTGCGGGCAGTGCGGCGCGTGTAGCGTGCATGTGTCTTCCCAAATTACACTGCACGTGAGTTTGCACAGGCACAGTACTCTCATTACTCATCAGCTGCGTACTACTACTACTACTACTACTACTACTACTACTACTACTACTACTACTACTACTACTACTACTACTACTACTACTACTACTACTACTACTACTACTACTACTACTACTACTACTACTACTACTACTACTACTACTACTACTACTACTTACTACTACTACTACTACTACTACCTCCTCCTCCTCCTACTCCTCCTCTCCTCCTCCTCTCCTCCTCCTCCTCCTCCTCCTCCTCTCCTCCGCCTCCTCCGCCACCTCCGCAACTCCGCCACCTCCTCCTCCCTCCATCCCTCCATCCTCCTCCCTCCCTCCCTCCCTCCCTCCTCCCTCCCTCCTCCTCCTCTCCTCCTCTCCTCTCCTCCTCCTCCTCCTCCTCGCCTCCTCCTCCTCCTCCTCCTCCTCCTCCTCCCCTCCTCCTCCTCCTCCTCCTCCTCCTCCTCCTATCCTCCTCCTCATCCTCCTCCTCCCCTCCTCCTCCTCCTCCTCCTCCTCCTCTCTCCTCCTCCTCCTCCCCTCCTCCTCCTCCCCCTCATCCTCTCCTCTCCTCCTCCTCCCTCCTCCTCCTCCTCCTCCTCCTCCTCCTCTCTCCTCCTCCTCCGTTTCCCTCCCCCCCCAATCAGTCCCACTCCCTTCTCCCTCACTCTTTTCAAAATCGTCATCTTCATTCCCTTCCTCCTGAACCTGCTCCTCTTCCCCCCACCCACCCACCCACCTCAAGCTTCACCTCCTTCGCATGATCCTCCCTGTTCATCTTGCTCCTCCTCATCCCTCCTGCTCCTACCCGCATCGTCGTCATGTTCTTCATCCTCTCCCGCCCATTCCCTACACAAGCCTCCTCTTTATCTCCACTCGGCCTCCTCATCCACCGCGTTTTCTGCCTCCTCCTCCTCCTCCTCCTCCTCCTCCTCCTCCTCCTCCTCCTCCTCCTCCTCCTCCTCCTCCTCCTCCTCCTCCTCTTGCTCCTCCTCCTCCTCCTTCTCCTCCTCCTCCTCCTCCTCGTCTTCCTGCTGTTTCTCTTTCTCCTTCTCCTTATCCTGTTCCTGCTCCTCCTCACGATATTCCTCCTCATCCTCGGCCTCCTCCTCCTCCTGCTCCTCCGCCTCCGCACGCTCCTCACCTCCTGAAGTGGACGCGGAGGCGGATGCGAGAGAGGGAGGGAAGGGAACTGGGGAGTGGGAAATGGAAGAAAGGGGAACGGGAAATGGAAAACGAGAGGGAAAGGGAGAGGGGGGCAGCGCGGAAGGAAACTGGAGAAAGAGAAAGGGAGAAGGGAGGGACAGGGTGAGTCAGAGAGCGGCTTGGCGCTGGGAAACAATCTGACGTTTGTACTGGTTTCGGTGGCTGCGACGCCCAGAGCACTACCGCAGCCTCGCCGGCCAACGCACCCGCGCCCGCTACCGTGTCGACCGCGCAACACGAAACCCCGAAGGCGATCGTGGCGGGCGCCGAGAAGGCACACAACGAGGAAACCGCGGTGGGCAGACGCCACTGGCCGCCAGACACATCTGCGCCCCTCCTGCCTCCTCTTGCGTGGCCTCAACGCAGCCAGGAGCTGGGCAAGCCTGATGCAAGTCTGTGCATATCACGATAGCAGCACTTGTTGGAGAGGGATGGAGGAGGAGGAGAAGGAGGAACGAAGTGGATCTGTATAGTTACCCTCCTCCGATCTCCCGCGGCAGCCCCCTCCTTCTCGTCGACCCCAGCGACGAGCAGGCCGACGCCGTACGGCCGGCCGCCCCCGTGCGTCTTCTGCTGGGACTTGCTGGCCACCTCCCCGCCCTCCCTGACGCTCCGCGGTTCAGAAGAACAACTAGGCGGCCGCTTGTTCTAGAAGAAGAAGAAGAAGAAATTGCATGAGCACAAACTTTCAGAGCTCGGCCCAGATTTCTTGAGTCGGCGCTGTACCCATCTGGAGGCACCTATCCAAGAAATCATTGTGGCTCCGAAAATGCATGCTGATGTAATTACTGATTCCTGATATTCCCCCGTTCCAAGCCTTGGGAGGCCGGGTTTCGGACCTCAGGGCCATCCAAAGAAGGACTCGGGATGAAGAAACTGCCCGTGGGAAGAGGTCGGGAGGTCCAAGGGGGTGCATGCGTCGAGAGAGTCGAGCCGCCAGATGTACGGGCGTCCATCCGACCTTCTGCTCCACATCCTCGTCCTTCCCTCCTTCCTTCCTCCCCGCTCCTCTCGCTACGGCACGCAAACTGTTTCACGAGACCTGATCCTCGTTATTTTGCCGACGCTGTCTGTCGTAACCATTCGGCCTGTCGCCGACACGGCTAGTACCGAATCTAGCTTCTCTTACCATTCCACCTTTCCCTCCTCTTCCTCCCCCGTCCCTCCTCCCATCATCCCTCTCCTGCTGCCCTGGGAGCCCCTCCCCCAGAAGGTGGCCCCCAAGACCCCCAACTGGCTCCAAGAGGCACCAAAAAAAACTCAAGGGCTCACCAAACCCATCGTGAGCCTCGACAAAGCTCCAAGAGGCCGCCACCTAGGCCGCCAGCAGGCCCCGAAGATGCCCCCATAAGCTTCAGGAGGCTTCAAAAATGTCAAATGAGACTCCCCAGAAGCTCCCGAGAATCCCCGAAGACACCCCTCAGCTGCACGAGGTGGGCCTCAAAGAGAGCCCGGATAACATTACAACCCCCCCGTTATCCTCGATATCCTTCTCTTTTCCTCCTTCCTCTCACCGTCGTCGTTATGTATCTAATCCTGTTCCTCAGTCTCCCTCATTCTCCAAATCGCAAGATGAAAAATATTGCATCGACCATCCGCGACGTCACTCCAGGAGCATCTCGCTTTTTGCACGACGCGCAACATATGTCAGCGGTTCCTCCCGAGAAGCGCAGGATCAATGATCCCCGTGCGCGGAGTAGCGACTGCGCGGCGGCCACTCTTCCCCTGCACACCTGGACACCTGAAGGCATCCCATGGGCGCGACGGCGCCCAGGAAGCAGCCAGCAAGCGCCCAGGAAGCTCCGACGATGCTTCAAGACGCCCACCAAGATGCCCACAAGGCCTCACCTCGTCTCGGGGTCGTCGGAACAGTGCAGGCATCTTCGACGATACCACTCTTGCGCGCCGCGCGAGGCATCCAAGAGATTCTCCTCGTCACGGGCCCCGTCGTCGTTCGAGGGACAAGCTCTTCCTCCCGAGTCGGCTTCGACGGTCCTGGGGCCCAACAAAAAGCGCACGGCAGAAGACAGCTAAAAGGTAACCTCCCGTCGTGGTCTCTCGCGACGCGAGGGGGCCCCAGGGGAGGGCGGGGGAGAGGCCGCCGGGGCGTGCGGGCGCACGAGGGGTGGCGCTCCGCCCTCCGGGCGCCAGAACTCGTGCCTGCCCCCCTCCCAGCGGGCCTGGGCCACCAGGCGCCCGACGATCATGGGCGCATCGTAAATGTACCTGGGGACAGGGTGCTACCCCTCGGGTCTGGGCGGCGATAGAGGTTCGAGCCAGAGCCCAGTATCCTCGAAACTGCGTTTTCGGAGCCAAGGTGGCTCCAAATACGTCCTCCGAATCGTCGAGGTCCTCCTGCTACTGATCGGCCTGCACCCTCATCGTCATCACTGTCGTCGTCGTCGTCGTCGTCGTCGTCGTCGTCGTCGTCGTCGTCGTCGTCGTCGTCGTCGTCGTCGTCGTCGTCGTCGTCGTCGTCGTCGTCGTCGTCGTCATATTCGTCGCTGTTGTTGTCCTCTTCTTCCTCCTCCTCCTTCTCCTCCTCCTCCTCCTCGTCCTCCTCCTCTTCCTCCTCCTCCTCCTGCTCGTCATCCCCGCCCTTCCCCCATCCTACTCCACCTCCTCCTCCAGGCCCAGGCGGCGCAAACCAAAAAAATCGCCGCGGATTGCTCTTGGACGCCATCGGCTCATGCGGGGCCATTTCCTGGGCACCAGGTCGCCTGCGGGGCGGTTTCGGGTGCGAAATTGTTGGGTGCGGGCCGTCAGGGGCCCGAGGTCCCAAGTGGGAGTCGAGGTCCCCAGGGGCAGACGTCGCGGCTGCTTCGTGATGTCGGCCTGGGGGACGAGAGAAGTGAAGGACGCTGCCTGGCAGCAAGCGCTGGCCAGAGCCGACGGCGGCCGCGGCTGGAGCAGGCGACGCTGCTCGGACAGCGGTTCTGCGGCGACGCCGACGGCGAGCCGTGCGATTATCGCGGGAAAGGAGCTGCTGCCGGTCGTCGCCCCGACTCTTCCCGTCGCCTTACGACGACGACGACAAGTGCAAACCCAAGACTCATCGACGATGTTTGGAACACACCCTCCCTCCAAACTCCCTCTTCATTGGCCCCTACAAGGATTCATTTCCACTGAGAGGTGCGGCAGGGAGGAATTACCTAGAAGGTGAAGGAATGGAGGAGGAGGAGGAGGAGGAGGAGGAGGAGGAGGAGGAGAATGAGGACAACGAGGACGGGGCGTCTCCTTGCCTGCTTCGGCAGCAAAGGCGAGTGAGGAGTGTCGTCTCCTGTGCGCTCACCGAGCCACTGGTGGCGGTGATGCCAGCCGCAGCTGCGGCCTCGTACCTCTTCGACCAGATTGCCACGCCTCACGTTAGCTGGGCCCAGCACGGGCAGACGCGCTTCGCTGGCGGCTGCGAAACTACCCTGAGATTGTGACGAGCAGGATCAAGAGTCAAAGGAAGCAATGGCCGCGAATGCGCTTGGGCATGAGAAATGCTTCCCGCACATCAGAAGATCCATCGATCACCAAGCCATTACCGTCTGGCGAAGTGGTATCAAAGCACCGGCGGAGAGACCAGGATATTGAAGACCAGGCCAATGTATCCCCCGGGGGCAGAGCGTCGCTAGGCACACGCCGTGACGGTATGCACGGCCAACGCGTACTACTCGTGTGAAAACCAATTCGCTCAGACAAGCACGAGAATTGCTCCTCCAGCGGACAGCAGGAATAGCACGACGAGGGCGATACAAATGGAGCGCAGGATTGCAAGCTCGTCTTTCCAAGCAGCTAGCTACACAGACCCCCCCCCAAAAAAAACGATCATCGGGCGTTCGGTCGGCGGGTACCGCTCAGCGCACGCGGAGCTGCCCGTGACTGCGCCCGGGTGCGACTGGCGGTGTTCAGAAGCGCAGAGGCAGCGCTGCAGCAGAGAGTGAACGGTGTGGGGCGCAGGGATCCGCAGACGGCGGCCACGCACCTCTACCATCCCTGGACGGGGCCATCCTGGGTAATTACCATGATGGCGTATAGACCACCTGGCCGAGGCCAGGAGGGTGCATGCAACAATCCAGGGCCCAGGGCGGCCCTGGCCAGAGATGGTCGACGTGTGCAGCTGCCTTCTGCGGAGGAGGGGGAGGGGGAAGATGCAGAAGAGAGAGGCAAAAGTGGCAGCGGGCTGTCGCACCGATGGTCCAGGTACTCGAGGCGAATGTACTCAGCCTGCCCCCCCCGCAATCGCCCTGCCGCTGCACTGGGAATCTACATGTGAGCGACGAAGAAGATGGAGTCTTCCGCGAAAGGGCACGGCAACCTCACGCGGTGGCTCAGTCAGGTCGGCAACGCAATGCACCACCTGGCGGATTTCGGAAACCCTGAACCTAAAACCGTTTCAATCTCTTGGGGTCAAATCTTTTGATTCCGCCGCAAGGCCTGCTTCCGCCGGCGGAGGCGGCCTCGTTTCCCATCTGCCGACCTTCCGCGGCGGACGAGATGACAATTCCTTATATCCTCCAAGGCGAAGCCCTTTTTGGAACGCACCACGTAGAGACAAGGGCACATCCGCGCGACCTTACGATGGCAGCCTACACGCTAATGTCGCGCAGACGGATGCGCTTCTTCACGCCGCTCACGTGACGTCAGCGACTGGATCACCTGCAGGCCCATCCCAAGCCACCCACCCACGCCACACACGAGATTTTTGGCCTGGCTCCAGCCCCTCGCTCCACCCGAGAGCACACCCCTCGTCCGCTCCAAACCCTGGCGGTACCGTCAGGTGCTGTTGGGATGCTGTCGGGACCTGCTTCGGGCGCCTCCGACCCTGCAAAAGCGGCCGCTCAAGGGCCATTGCAGAGTGACTGTGGTACCGCGTGTCTGCATGTGTCGAATTCGGCATCTGTGCACGGACCGCCAGCTGACACTAGTAGATATGCAACTCACGGGACCACGCCCCGTCGATATTAAGTCACTAAGCTTGTTGAGATCAGACACGTCACTTATGATCAATGGATATACGGCCCGCTCAACTCAACTAAAAATAACATGATGCTAGGCCGGCCGAACCAAGCCAAGACTAGCTCGGCAGAGATGAGATCTGCAGAAACGAAATGCACTAGATCAGCTCAGCTCAGCTTAGCTACGCAAACCCAAGCCAATCTGAATGAAGCTAAGCGTAGACAGCGGTTTTCGGGCGTAGCCCGAATGTGCTTTCCCAACCATCCTGTGGTGTTGGATCCTCGCTTTGAATCCGCAACGCCAGGCGTTCGATCCTCATCCTTCCTCCTCCGCTTCTGCTCTCAGCATGTCTTCTTCGTCATCACCCCTCACACACTTCGTGGCCCCAGAGGAGCTCCACCGAAGGCCGCAGTGGCAGGAATCATGTGCGCCCCCCCCGCCCATCTTGGCACGCCCTCACACGCTTCGCGGCCTCATAAGGGGCTCCACACCGAAGGCCCCAGTGGCTGCGTTCGCTGGGCACACCCGCCGCGCTCAAACACGCTTCTTGACCCCGTGTGGGGGCACAACCGAAGGCCGCAGTGGCAGGAATCACATGCGTCCCCCCGCCCATTTTGGCACACCATTCGCACGCATGTGAGCCCAACAGGAGCTTCACCAAATGCAGCAGTGGCAGGAATCACATGCGCCCCCCCCCCCCGCCATTTTGACACGCCACTCGCACTTTTCGTGGCCACATCTGGAGCTCCACCGACGGCCCCAATGGCAGGAATCACAAGCGTCCCCCCGCCCATGTCACCCTCCCCGCCCGCCCCCCCCCAATCCCTCTTCTCACCTGCCTCGCGATGCTCGCAACTGCATATGGTTGGGTCCTTCGCCGGGTTGATTTGATTTCGGGGAATTTGGACTGGCTTGGTCAGTCGCACCCTCTACCAAACCACCAAATCGTGTTAGTTTCGGCAGGCGGGGGCGCAACCGATGGCGCAATCAGGATCAGGCCGTCTCATTTCGGTAGCTGGGGGCGCAACGCACACCAGGGCGCAGCCTATGGCACAACCGACAGCGGACCGTCTTATGCTCTGCGGCCCAGGGGATGGGGGCAGTCGAGGGCGCAGCCTACGGCGTAACCGATGGCGAGCCGTTGTATGTCCAGCAGCCCAAGGTGCAACCTGAACGTAGCTCGAATCATTGCAGGTCGTTTATGTACGGCAGTCGACGGCGCAACCTATTTCGCAGCCAATGGCAGATGGTTGATGAACGGCAGCCGAGAGCGCAAGCCATGGCGCAACCCATGGCGCGACCAATGGCACAACCCATGGCGCAACCGATGGCGCAACCGATGGATGGCGCACCCAATGGTACAACCCGCGCATGGCACTGTTGATTGCGCCATGGGTTGCGCCATCGGCGCGACCAAACAAATCCGTCAACACTTCCCGAAACAACAAATCCGGCCGAAGACCAAAGTAACAACGCCTATCTGATCATAGTAGATGTGGCTCAAAATCAACCCCAATTTAGCTATCTTCACTGTTACTGTTTGGAATATACGCGCCAGCTTCGGGTCTGTACAGGCAATTTGCGCGCTGCCCGGTCATCCGGAAGGGCACCCTAAACCAACCTGCTCTACGAGGGTCTGCCTTGCATGCTGCATGTATGGCCGTGGTCGACGGATCCAGAAGAGCGTTCGATGTTGGCATATGCAACGTGCAAGCTGTCGGGACGACCGAGAGGGCCCCGACAATATGCTCCGCCAAAGGTCTCGACAAGTTGCTTAACTTCGGGCCTGCAAGAAAATAGTCGATCCTCCTGTGCGAAGGCCCTAGTGGAGTTCGGGACGAGTGCATATGCAATTGTCGCTGTCGGGTCGGCGCACCGCTTGAGCTTCAAATTCAAAATGATGTGCCCGATAACTGGGTCCACGCAGTACCGCCCGAGCGCGCGCGCGCGAATTCCCACGGAAGCTACGCTGCCACAGCAGAGCGCGCGCGCGCACGGAAGAATATATCGGAACGCCCGCGGCGCCACCATCCAGATCAGAACCAACGCGAACCACATGGTACGCCAACATCCCGCTTCCTTGCCGAATCCGTCTCACATAACGCATAGCACATGGATGCCCTTCTGCCCACCCTCCTCCTCGAACTCCTCCTGCTCCTCCTCCTCCTTCTCCTCCTCCTCCTCCTCCTGCTCCTCCTCCTCCTCCTCCTCCTCCTCCTCCTCCTCCTCCTCCTCCTCCTCCTCCTCCTCCTCCTCCTCCTCCTCCCTCCTCTCCTCCTCCTCCTCCCTCCTCCTCCTCCTCCTCCTCTCCTCCTCCTCCTCCTCCTCCTCCTCCTCCTCTCCTCCTCCTCCTCCTCCTCCTCCTCCTCCTCCTCCTCCTCCTCCTCCTCCCTCCTCCTCCTCCTATGTCCTCTATGTCCTCTATGTCCTATGCGCAACGAGTCCTGCTCTGCAACACTCGCCAGACAGAGGAGCGGCCTCCTCCACCTGCAGGGCGCAGCTGGCCAATTACCCCCCCACAATGAGGGAAGGGCGCCTCGAGGGTACAGCGGCCCTGGGACAGGCAGATGAGACAAGACAGCTGGGGGGAACAACCCTCACTGCCGACCGCCAGTTTTTCAAGCCGCGCACGCCCCGAACGGCTCAGATAACGACCCCCCGGGTGCCGCCCCAAGCCAGCCGAGGGGCGCCACTCCCCCGGCCGACTCCCACCCCCACGCACGCACCGGGCGGGGCACCCGGGCCGTGGGAAGGACGGGTGGGGATCCCCAATGAGCCGCCCGCAGGCGACCCGCGTCCCCGCCCAAGCCCTGGCGGGGTACCAGGGGGGCCACCGCAAGGGAGACGCAACGTGGCGACGAGAGCAGTTTTCTCCCCCCCTGGCCCACTACGGCAAAAAGGGGTGACGATCGGGCTGCAACCCGCCTGTTTTTCTGGGACGCCCGAGGGCACCCAGTGGCACAGGTGCCTCTCCTCCTCCTCCTCCTCCTCCTCCTCCTCCTCCTCCTCCTCCTCCTCCTCCTCCTCCTCCTCTCCTCCTCCTCATCCTCCTCCTCCTCCTCCTCCTCCTCACCATCATCATCCTCCTCCGCCTCCTCCTCCTCCTCCTCCTCCTCCTCCTCTTCCTCTTCCTCTTCCTCTTCCTCCTCCTGCTCCTGCTCCTGCTCCTCCTCCTCCTCCTCCTCCTCATCATCATCATCATCATCATCAGCAGCAGCATCATATTCATCATGACCATCATTCATCAGCATCACCATCATCATCATCAGCAGCAGCATCATCATCTTCATCATGACCATCATTCATGAGCATCATCATCATCACCACCATCATCATCAGCATCAGCATCATCGTCATCATCATCAGCATCATCAGCATCATTATCATCGTCATCGTACTCCCCTCCCTCCTCGTATTGCTCCTACTCCTCGTCCTCATCATCCTCCTCATCATCCTCATCC
>CAUYUJ010004558.1:1238096-1320596 GCA_963575745.1 Prorocentrum cordatum | reverse complement strand
TTCGTCTCGTCCTCCTCCTCCTCCTCCTCGTCCTCCTCCTCCTCCTCCTCATCCTCCTCCTCATCCTCCGCATCCTCCTCCTTCTACCCATGCAATGCCTCTCCCGCCGCGTGTGTGATTATCGTTCCTCTTGTTGCCCCACCCGGACCCCGCCAACATGCGTGCGTCTGCAGTCAGGCCCGAGATGCCGATTGCCAGATTGTCATCCTGCACACAGCGTTGCGCATGCGGGAAGCCCTCAGTCAAGTCAAATTTATGTGAGAAGAAAGCGGGATGAGGAAGAGGAAGAGGAGGAAGAGAAAGAAGAGGAAGAGGAAGAGGAAGAGGAGGGAGAGGAGGAGGGGGAGAACGATTATAACGAGCACGGGGAGGAGAACGAGGGGGAGTGGGACGAGGGAGGAGGGACGAGGGAGGGAGGTGGGAGGAGGAAGGAGGGAAAGGAGAGCAAGAGCGAGGAGCGAGGAGCGCGGAGGGAGGACGGGGGAGGAAGAACGAGGGACGAGAGACGAGGGACGATGTGCGAGGGACGAGGGGCGAGGAAAAGGCGGAGGATGAGGAGGAGGAGAAGGACGAGGACGAGGAGGACGAAGCAGGCGGAAGAGAAGGAGAGAAGGGACGAGGGACGGCTCGGCGCTGCAGAGTGACCTGGACCGCGCATCAGGCGCAGCCCCGAGTGCACGCGCGCGCGCGCCGCAGCGCCGAAAGCTGAGGGTCTCGTTCGCGAAAGACACCCCTACCCTTACCTAGGCAGGGTGGCAAGGGGCGGGGGGGGCGACGCGTCGCAGCCGAAAGCGGCTGCACTAGTGTAGAAGCCACGGCCGATTGAACGTTACATGACGCTGCCTTCTCCAGGCACCCATTGGTGCGACAGCTGCGGCCCCCCTCCCCCCCTGGAGCGCGAGATTGCAACGTCGCTCCTGTGGGCAAGCTCAGACGCAGTGGTCGCCAGCCAGGATAGGGATGGGATCTTCCTCTTTCTGTTCGAGCGGGGCAAGCACCGCCACTCCTATGCGGCCTTCCAGCGCGCTCACACCTCCGCGCCCCGAGGCGCCTCAAACAAAAATCAGCGCGTGTTGCGCAGCCAAACAACCAGCCATGTAACGCGTCGATGCACCTTGACGCACGGATGCTGAACCAGCGCGGCAAGCTGATCGGGAACAGCGGCAAGAGCCCAATCCCGCGGGATGTCCTTTTCACCCTGGCTGACCCCGGGCAAGAGTGTGTTTAGGACCAGTGAGAGGGCCGAACTCCAGCGAGGAGGGTTCTGCCATGCAGGGCGCGGGAGGGGGGGGGGCGCGGCACGGCAAGCAGCGGCGAGGATGCCCAGAGGCTGGAACACACATGTTTTGTCTCAGTCGCAGCGACGTGGGTCACACTGCGTTTGGGTACGCGGTGTGACCGCCAATCCCAAAGTCGGCGCACCCTCACGAGATCGGCATTCGACGGGGGGCATTCTCGAAAATGGAGGCGTCACAAGATCAGGATGACAGCTGACTATCTGGTTTATAATTGCTTTACCGGTCCGTGGCGCCCTCAAAGTGGGAACACCAAAAACTCCTGCTACATCCCCGTGTTGCGAGGACGTCCCAGGCGAAGCTTTCCCCACACCAGGTTGGATGTCCGACGTCTGATGTCCAACATCCCATTGTCTCCTGATGTGCCAGGCGGAAGCATCACTTTTGAGAGCCAGCTTCGAACAAAGCAAGTCTTCACACATCCCCCATGCTGTGATGATGTCTCAAGCGGAACGCTCCTCTCCGTACCATCTTGGACATCCGACACCCGTTCTCCAACAGCTCAATATTTTGAACGCATGCCAAGCGAAAGAATCATGCTTTTCAGAACCAGCGTGGAAAAACAACGCCTCCAACGTCCCCAAATTGTGAAGATGTCTCAGGCGAAACGCCCGACCCAACCATGTTGGACCTCAGATGCCTGATATCCTGTATCCGATGTCCTGAACATGTATGAGGTTGAGACTTCATGTTTGAACACCAACGGCAGAAAATAGTTTCAACAATATCCCCACGCTGTATCGGTAAATCGGGCGAAACGCTCCCCCACACCATGGAGATCCGACGCGACGCCCGATATTCAACCATCCAAACTTCTGAAGATGCTCTAACAAACAACGTCGAAGAAAAAAGAAATACTCCAGCATCTTCGCTTTGAAGGGAAGCATCATGCGTAACGCCACCCCCGCACCATGCTGGATGTCCGACGTCTGATATCCAATATCACACTTCCTGAAGACGTGTGAGGCGGAAGCCTTATTTTTGAGAGTCAACGTCGAAAAACAACGCCTCACCCATCCCATAGTGTGAGGATGTCTCAAGCGGAACGCTCCCCCCATACCATATTAGATATCCGATGCCCGATCACCAACATCCCAATGTTTTAAACATGTGCCAAGCGAAAGCTTCGTGCTTTTCAGAACCGACGTCGAAAGGAAACACCTCCAGCATCCCAACGTTGTGAGGATGTCTTAGACGGAACGCCAACCCCACCCACTGTGTTGGACCTCTGAGGTCTGATCTCCAGCGTCTGTTCTCCTGAAGACGTTTCAGGTCGGAAAGCAACTCCTCCAACATTCCCATGTTGTGAGGATGTCTCAGGCGGGACGCTCCCCCAAGCCATTTTGGATATCCGGCGCCCGATCTCCAGCTTTCCAAGTGTCTGAAGATGCTCCAAGCGAGCACTTCAGTATTGCAAGCCAACGCCGAAAAAAACAACTCCTCCAACATCCCAATCCTGAGAGGATATATCAAGCGTAGCGCCACCCCCACGCCACGTTGAATGTCCGACGTCTGATATCCGATATCTCGTTTCCTGAAGATGTGTCAGGTGGAAGCATCATTTCTTGAAGATCACTGTCGAAAAAAAACGCCTCCGACACCCCCATGCTGTAAAGATGTGCCAAACGAAACGCACCCCACCCCCCCTACCCACACCGACACACACAACGTTTGATATCCGACGCCTGCTATCCACCATCGCATGTTCTGTGGACGTCACTGGCGAGAGCTTCATTGTTGAAAACCGGTGTCGAGAAATAGCTCCTCCAACATTCCCACATCGTCAGAATGTCTTCACCGATACGTTCCCACTACACCATGTTGGACATCCGACGCCCGATCTCCAACATCTCAATGTTCTGGAGACGTGCCAGGCACAGGCTTTATGCTTTAATCAACAACACCGAAAACAACTCCTCTAACATCCCCATGTTGTGAGAATGTCTTAGGCGAAACGCCCACACACACATAGTTGGATATCCGACGTCTGATCTCCAACATCTCATGTTCTGAGGATGTCTCAGGCGAAAACTTCATTTTCGAACACCCGCGTAGTAAAACACCTCCTCCTACATCCCCATGTTGCGAGGAGGATGTCTCACGCAGGTGTTTCACGCAAAACGCCCACACACAAACAAACACACACGCATACGCATTCACACACACACACACACACACACACACACACACGCACACACACACACCACACACACACACACGCGCACGCACGCACGCACGCACGCACGCACGCACGCACACACACACACACACACACACACACACACACACACACGCACGCACGCACGCACACACACACACACACACACACACACACACACACACACACACACACACACACGCACGCACGCACGCGCACGCGCGCGCACACGCACACGCACACGCACACGCACACGCACACGCACACGCACACCCACACACACACACACACACACACACACGCACACACACACACACACACACACACACCATGTTGGACATCCGACGCCGCCGTGGACGCGAAAAAGCACATGCACCGCGCGCACGCAACGTAAAAGAATCCGACGCGAACATGACAGACATCTGACGCCCCCGTGGACACGTGAAAACGCGTACCCCGCGCGCACGCCCCCCTCCGCACACATACTTCTACACGTAAAGAGTCCGACGCCAGCTAATTCGATACCCCCTTCTGGGGACCACGTTGTCGCCAGGACTACGTGGAAACACGCGCCAAACGCATGCGCGACGAGACGCATGTTGAATACCCGCACCCTTCCGCGCACGTAATGTCACGTGCCCAGTTCCGACGCCACCTACTCGACACCTGTCTGAGAAAGACAATCATCGTGTTGGGAGGAAGGGGTTGGGATAATGCAAGGTATGAGCAAAAGCATCCAGATGCAATGGACGACACCTTTGGCCGCCTGCGTCTAGCGAGGGGGTAGCGTGTTGTCACCGCAGCGCATGAGCCGCCAATCCAGCACCGCGCAAGCTTCCTCAGAAGCAGGTTGCAAACTGCAGCCTATTTCATGCTCCTCTCGGGGCTATCTTGGACCCCTGGGAACTTCCCAAGACGCGGGTTGCACCCTGCAGCCTACTTCGTGGCCCTCTCGGGGCCCTCTTGGAGCCCTCCGACGCCTTCGGTGGGGCGTCCAAGAGCCCCCTTTATGTGTGTTCTGGGCCCTCTCAGAGCCATCTTGGACCATCTCAGTTATTGAAGCGACGCGGCGAACACTAAAAAAAAACCAAGGGCATGAGCAATGCCGGGGGTATCTGACAATTGCCCAGTGAATAGTGACTTCCGCATCGGGTTCCGCGTTGCGATCCGTTGCTGATGTGGAACTCACAAATGAACTGTTCCTCGTGCTCATACAAATTTTGAGAGGTCACGGGACCGCAGCAAGTTCCGTATTGCCTTCCGTTCCTGATACGGAATAGCAATGAATTCCGTATTGCGACCCGTTCGGGATACGGACTCACTACTGCGTTGGTCCGCTTCCGTTCTGCATGGGTAGCGCACTTCTGCATGAGTCGTTGGCACCGGCGTTGCAGCATCGCTGCCGATCAAACACAGAGGTAATTCCAAACTAACGAGGCCCAGCCAGTGACGCGCAGAGCAGGGTTCTTCAGCAGGAACAGCTGACGATGCAGGAGAGACGCGTGAATGCGATGAGCGGGAACGTCGTTTCCACCGATATGAAAGCGAAGAACCCAAGTTCAAGCAGAATTACGAGCGCAGTCGGCAGACAATTCAAGCTGGAAGGGGGTTGAAGGATCCGACGGCCAATGCCCCTGCACATGCCCATAGCCATCCTCCCAATCCGATAAATGTCTTTCTGACTTTCTAGTACAGGGTCAAAGGCCCGCACACTAAAAGAGATCCCTGGGCCTGAGCCCGAGCTTGGAAAATTGTCGGCCATCGTCGCCGCTGGCTGCTGCTGCTGCTGCTGCTGCAAGCGCATCTGCTGCAGCCGCTGCAGGCCCGCGGTTTTTCCTGACGAACGGACACGGAGCGTCGCTGGGCCATCCTGTCTGCTACGTTGGCGGCCTCCTCCCCGTGAGTGCCGGACGACCCGAGGGTGCCGCCACACGAGCGCCGCCTGCACCAGGAAGCGGGAAGCACAGACTGCTGCTGGGGGCTGATAAGGCGGGGCGTCCCGAGGCCACGCGCTGGATAAGCGTGCGGAAACTGGCGCACACGGACATGCATGGCCCGTTCCCGAAACCCTTAACCCGAAGAGTAGGCCATCTCTTGGGGGCGCATGGTTCACTTCCGCCGGCTTCCGCTGGCGGAGTCAGCCGCGTTTCACCTCCGCCGCCTCCCGCCGGCCTTCCGCCGACGTCCGCCGAGGAAGAGATGGCAATTCCTTCGTCCCTCGAAGGCGAGGCCCTTTCTGGAGCGCCCCACGTGGGCCAAACGCTGGAAAAGACATCAGGCCACGCGTGCATCCAGCTCTCGCCCAGGCCGGCCACGTCATGTGTATGCAGCTTCCTCGTTGTCAAGAGGAGAGGAAGCACCCGGGACGCTGGGAGCGGCCTGGTGTGCACGGCGGGTGAGTATCCGGCTTCCTGGCTGTTCACAAGGAGGGGAAGTGCCTGAGACGCTGGGAGCCGCCCAGCGTGCAGGGAGGGAGGAGGACAAAGGAGGGAGGAGGGAGGAGAAAGGAGG
Organism: Prorocentrum cordatum; assembly: GCA_963575745.1. Taxonomy (NCBI): domain Eukaryota; class Dinophyceae; order Prorocentrales; family Prorocentraceae; genus Prorocentrum; species Prorocentrum cordatum. The sequence continues at coordinate 1,314,632 of CAUYUJ010004558.1, read as the reverse complement.
GAGGGAGGGAGGCAGGGAGGGAGGGAGGAGGGACGAGCAGTGAGGGATCAGGGAGGGTCTCCATCTTGAAGATCTTCTGCTGCGGCTCTGCCAACTCAGACCTGAGGCGCAGCATCTTCCCAAATGGCCGACTGGCACCCTACCTTCCTAATCAGGTGCCGTGCCGCAGCTTCCCTTCTCCTTTCTACAGCGAAAACAGCATCCCTGGTAACCTCACACGACGCATACTTGCTCAAAGGTTGCCTGTACCAGGGGGCACGCGGGCTTCATACGCTCGCCCACTCTGGTTCCCCATTCCTGGCGCTGTGCCTTAGCGCCTTAGCGGATCTTGAGCCCTTCCTCGTGCCCTCTGAAGCGTCGCGAGACCTCACGGACTCTTGCTCGACAGTGGCATAGACCTGACCCGCAAGGTGTTGCCTCGTGCGTCGGTTGAAAGAAACAAGTTTGCACCACCTGGGCGGCACGACAACTGATGATACGACCCCCCCGTCCCCGACCTTAACATTGAGAGCGGACGCGCACGCTGAAATGGGATGCATCTTTATTTGATCGAAGGGCCCGGGGAGATGTCACAACTATCAATGTTAAAGTCGGGGGCGCGGGGGAGCAGCAGTGCCATCCGATTCGCAGCTCAACCCGAAATGGTGCAAACATTTTTCAGTCAACAGGTTCACTCGAATGACCTGCCAACTGCTACGTCCATTACGAACGCGTGGCAGAAACACAACGACTCCGCCGCGGTGATTCTATCGCCTCCGCGCGAGGGGGCCTGATGCATCAATAGCTAAGCACATTATTATCGTGTGCCTGCTTGACTGGATATGTTGATGGTGCGCCCAGACTTCCAGAAACCGTGGGGACACCAGACCGTCCCTACCTCTGGAGGTCTGCTCTCCCTTGCACCCTCTTCCGCTGGCTCCCGCCGAGGAGGCGAAATCAACCGTCTGCCCTCTCGAAGAGGAATACCTGCCTCGAGCGAGTATTACCGTGAAGGCGCGAGTGGCTCGGAGCAAAGCCTCTGGTATTCTGAGGCCCAGGCTCAGAAGCCCTGTGGTCAGGAGCACGAGGCTGCTGCCGCCGATTCGCAGGAGGGATACGCTGGGCACTGAAACTACTGGCCGCTGGCCTTGGCCTTCTCTCCGCGGGGCTGGCGCGTAGACCCAGAGCCGGCGGCCAAGGAAGCCGCGGCCATGACCCCACGGCAGCGGCCAGACACTCCCGAAGAGACATGCCAGCACCCAGGCCTCCAGAACAGCTCGATCCTGCCATGCCCCCCCCGGCCCCACCCCCCCCGGGGGCGCCACCACAGGGCGACGGCGAGACGGGAAGGCCCACTTGAGCAAGCCAAGACTGACCGCGCACACGCACCTGTGGGCCACGGGCGAAGGCCATCGAATCTGATCGCGCGCGCGCCCCCACGAGGGGGCCACGAGCGGCCGCGGGGCACGCAGGCCCACGGGCCGCTGGCGACCGCATCCGATCCTGAATGCCTCTGGGGCCAGCTTCCGCCGACGGCCGCCGAGCTTCCGCCAGCGGAGCCACCCTCGTTTTGGCCTCCGTCGGCCTTCCGCGGGCCTCTGCCGAGGTGGAGACGTCAGCCTAGTGGTGCATCGAAGGCGGGGCCCTCTCGGAAGCGCCCTGATGTGTAGCAAGGCCACTCTCTCTGACGCTCCCCCCTGCCGCCCTGCCCTGGGAGGGGCTCGACGTACACGACACGTCACTTGGTCGACCGGAGAACTCGGTGCATGGACGCCCCTGCTGCCCAACCTGCGAGACGCTGGGGAGCCTGTACACCGAACTCCTTCGCCGAAGTCCTTGGCTCCGTGGCAGACCAAATCGCGTGGTGTCTGCGTCGAGCCATGCCTAGGAAACCGAACTCTATACACCGATGCATTTTCCAGCCCTGCACTGAAGTTTGCACAGGAAAGTGGATCCTGATGTATACGGGATCCTGGTGTTTTCATGTTTCGTTGTTTTCCCAAGAAGTGGAAGCAGAAAGTATACACCACACCACCCCGACGTCGCCCCCGACCCTCAAAAAGTCCTGGGATTGAAAACAGCCTGTCACTAGTCATGTATATGTCCCAATGTCCGAACTCCGATACCCCTGCGGACTGCGAGCGCTTGAAGGAGCACAGCACGACGTGCGTCTTCGAGCGCAGCCCCAGGACCGGCAGCCCCTGCGCTCGGGCGGGGCCGCGGCGGGCAGTCTCGGCACCGCCTGTGCCGCCCGCCCCGGGCCTAGGCGGAGGCGGTCCGTGCCCGAAGCAGGGGTGGCCGCACCCGCCCGAGGAACGGAGGCGCCAGGGCCTCCGTGGTGAAAGAACAGCACACACTCAGAACTCCAGGGAGGAGAGGGGAAGGGCGAAGAGAGGAAGGCGCTCCAGGTATGGGCGCGGGTTACAGGAACACGGCCCAGGAGTGCCCGCACTCGCTCGAGCGATGAAGGCACAAGGGCCCTCGTGACGAAATAACAACAGTCGTTCAGACATACCGGGAGGAGCGGGGAAGGGCCAGGAGAAGAACGCCGCGCACGGGTTACAGGAACCCCGCCCAGGCGTGGCCACACCCGCTCGAGCGACGAAGGCAGAAGGGTCTTTACGACAAAAGAACAGCACACACACACACTCAGACCTTCAGGGAGGAATGGGGAAGAGCGAAGAGAGGAAGGCGCTCCAAGTATGGGCGCGAGTTACAGGAACCCGGCCCCGGCGTGACCGCACCCGCCCGAGCGACGAAGGCAAAAGGGCCCTTGTTGTGAAAGAACAGCACACAGTCAACCCTGTAGGGAAGAGTGGGGAAGGGCAAGGAGATGAAGGCGCTGTAGGTACGGGCGCAGGCTGTCAGAACCCGAGGGGGGGTCACGTTCGGGCGAGGGCCCCCACATGACAACACTCCCATAACCCCCAGGGAACTCCACCCCGAGAAATTTGGGGGTCGCATACGTATGGGTTTACTTGACAGCCCATGACCTGGCACGAGAAGGCACGGCGACTTCACGCGGACGCGAACCACCGGCGCGGCACTCCACGTGGAAACGAAGGCGATCACGCGCGACCGTAGCGCGCGGCAATTTACGCGCCAATGTCCGCATAGTCGGCCCCGTTGCTCGTCGTCGCTCAGTCGCACACGCGCACGCCCAGAGCTTTTAGACCCAGACCTTCGGCGTCAAGATTCTGTCAGTCCGCGAGGCAGTCCTCTCGACCCCTTGCCCCAGACCACCAGAGTCCCGTTCCTGATCGTGGCCCGATTCCACCTGGGACCCGCGAAGGACGATCGGAGGCCGGAGTTGAATGAGAAACGCCACGATTGGTCCAGGGAGACAGGAGGTGAGGAGGACGAGAAAGAGGACGAGAACGAGGAGGAGGAGGAGGAGGAGGAAGAGAGGCCAGGTCAGGTCAGGTCAGGCTGTCCTCGAAAGTTTCTCGGTGAGAAGACGACTGGGTGGGCGAAGCACATACTATTCCAGCCCAAGACGAGGAGGATAAGGAGGAGGAGAAGGAGGAGGAGGAGGAGGGAGGAGGGAGGAGGGAGGAGGTAGAGGAGGAGGAAGAAGAAAAAGAGGAGGAGGAGGAAGAGGAGGGAAGAGGAGGAGGAGGAGGAGGAAGAGGTTCCCCACCCGTCCTGTTTACTACCACGCTTGTCATCCGCATGTGGAGCGGCCCAAAATGTTGAACAAGACTGCAACTGCCCAACGTGCGAGATATGCTGAGGCTGGTCTACACACGTTAACTTCATTGCACCAAATGTGGTGAACGGCTCTCTGCCGTTAGCCGGACTCGAGGTCAGAGTGGCAGAAGGGGAACGAGTGGGCGGTCTGCCTAAGCATGCGATCGAAAGCAGTGTCCTGGAATGCATTGGCCATTCTACTGCACAGAACTTTGGGGCAGGCAGCAGCTGCAGTGGTCCAATGTACGCCGAGGCCGCCTCGGCCTTGGAGGATCTGTTTAACTCCACAGAACGAGCGAATACCACGCATAGTTGTTCAGCGCTTGCTGAGATGATCACTCCTAGGCAGAAGAAAACAACGGAACCTCGTTGCCTCACACCAGAGAGTTCCCCACCCGCAATCATTTTCTTATAACATTTAGGACCTCGGGCCAGCGCGAAGCCAGGACAGCGGCAGGCCTTTTCCTCCTGTGGGATGACTGGGATTTCCCCTCAATATAAAGAACCCGCATGCCTACAGACTTTAAAAATCTGAATGGGCAACTGAAACAACTCGGTGCCCTCGTCGCCGAGAGCTCGAAGATGGGGAGGGGGCGAGGGGAGACCAGCAGGGTATTCAAACATCATGACTGCGCCGTGGCCTCCGCGCGCAATGGACAACGACTTGCACGGCACACCAGCGAGCAGCCCGAGACAGCGATCACTCTTCAACATTCTGATCACACGGACTAGGACGGCAGGCTTCAGAAGGCCCCCTTTGGCGCCCTGCAGGTTATCGAACGCGACAAATCTGTAACCACGACGCCGCTGGGCACACGGAAAATTTTCCGATCCTGAGAAGGCCCCAATGTAAAAAAAAACTCGTAAGCTCGCATACGGGGCGAACTCAGCCGTTGCACCTGCGCGAACCGCGGCAAACAGCGCGGGCAGCTCGGCCTCGGCCTTGAGGCAATACTCCCGCGCCCGCTCGGCCGCTGGGCCCCAGACTGTCTGCATCAGCCGCGCTTCTCGCAGCGCCTCACGGACTGGGGCCGGCGGCAGCGGCCGCGCCGCTGGACCTCCTGCAACGAGATTTCCCCGCGGACCAGACGATGAAGGCGCCGCCGCGCCGGGCTGCGTCGAGCACGGTCTGCAGCTTCCCCAGGCCCGGGGACTGGACCGCCTCGTCGAAGGCCTGTTTCGCCTCCGTCATCGCGAAGCCCCACGGCGGGCCGGCTGGCGGCCTCTCGGCAAGCTGCACCACGCGCGCTGCCGGCCACGGCCGCGCGACGTCCACGGTCTCGCCCATCTCGCCCGTCTTGCTGGGGCGCTTCATGTACATGGGATCGATGTAACTACATCGCCACCTTCGGCATGCGGGCCTGAGGCGGGGAGACCCGTTCCTTTGCCATGCGGAAGTCCCCACCAGGTCGCAGGCGCGCGTCGACCACCAGAAGCCAGAACAACACGAAGTCGAGGCGGCCGCTGACGCGCCAGAGCCAGATAACCACGCCCACGCAGGCGGCCCTGGGCAAGGGGAGCCGTGCCCGCGAGGGCCGCGGGAGGCGCCAGCCCCGCAACGCGCGATGGGCGCGCGGAAGGGCCAGCCCCCCCTCTCCTGGCAGTCGGGCACGCGCATCGCGATGGCGGCCCGAAACTTCTCGCCCGAGGACGCCACCTTGCCCGCCAAGTAGGGCTCGTCGCAGAACAGCACCCGGGCCGCATCAAGGGCGCGGGTCGGCGCGGCCAGAGAGCCCAGGCGACGGGGGGCCAGGAGCTGCTCCATCAGGCCGATGCACCGCTGACGGCCCTGCTCGCCCACCGCGGCCGACTCCGCAACGGAGACCCGGCGCGCGGCGCCCCGCGCGCGCCCCCCGCCGCCCGGGCGGCGGCGCGCGGACCGCGGGAGCTCGCGGGGCGACACCACGCCATGACTCGGCAGCACCAGGCTCGGCACGCACCGCGTCGCGACGCGGCGTCGAGGAGCCGCCGCGCCCTGAGCCTGCTCCAGAGCCGCCGGCCCTGCCAACGGCCCCCCGCGCCGAGCCCGCCGCAATCGCCGGCTGCTCGGCGCGGGCGCGGCAGCGGGCCGCAGAGGCCGCCGCGACTGGGGCTGCGCGCAGGCCCAGAGGGCGCGCCCAAGCCTCGGCCCTAACCCCGCGGGCGCCAGCGCTGCCCGCAGCGGCGCCGAGCTTCCTCCGACGGCGGCGGAGCGGCCACGCGCGGCAATCCAACGCCAGGCGGCTCTACGGACCTCGCGACACCGAGCGCCCTCGCGAGCGCGGCTGTCGCGGCCCGCAGCGCCCAGCTCGCTCGGCGCCCATCGGCGGTGGATCCGGGGGCCCGAGGCGAGCGCGAGGGCCGCCCCTCGGCGAAGGATAGTGAGCAGGTAGACATCACGGCAACGACCTCTTGAAAGCGCGAGCGCGAGCGCAAGATTGCCCTCCGTGACGACGCGACGTTTCCCCCGGGGGTCCGCTGGCTTCTTCTCGGTGCATGGGTTTTTCTCTGAACAATGGCACGCGGCGCATTGCGCCCCACTTCGAGCGGCGAAGGGCGCGGGCGCGCACATCAAGGAATATCTTGAGACTGCTCTTTCGAAGGAGAATCAGACGGGCCTCCGCCCAGGAGAGCAGCCACTGCCATTCGCGCCCGAGAGTGCCCGCCGCCCTCGCGAGTGCAGCGGAAGCCCCACCGCTCGCGCCCAGTGGCCGACAGCCGCCACGTCGTCCGCCCCCCAGTCGGCCGCGACCGAGGCGCGGCCCGCCTCGCGGGCGCCTGCCACGTAGACCCGGCGGGCCCACTCGGCGTCGAGGTCACTGGAGAGGGCGACGAGGGGGCCGCGGAAGATCTTGAGCTCCCGCCGCGCCGAACCCCAGAGCCGCCTCGCACGTTGGCAGCCCTGCCGAAATGCCCCGCTGGCCCGCGCATCCAGGCCCCAGGAAGAGCTTCCAGAAACGGCGCGGCGCCAGGGAAGCGCGCGCAGGCCAGGCCGAGGCCAGGCCTCCTGCTGACCCCCAAGCATGACCACGCACTCGCACGCGCCGGCCTCGTCGCGGTCGGCAAGCCCTGCCGCCCCCAGAGCCTGGGACGCCAGGCGCCTGACGCGGGCCGCAGCGTCGCAGTCGGCACCCACCTCCAGCGCGCTGCCCACGCAGAGCGAGCGGACGGCCCCTGCCCAGCTCCGGCGCCAGCGCGAAGTCCACGGCCCGCCGCTCGGGCCTCGGGGCGCCACGCTGGCCCGGCACCTGCCCGCGGGCCTTCTGGACGAAGCGCAGCGCCCAGCTCCAGCCATGGGCGCCACGGCGAGTCGCGGGCAGGGGCGCGCCCAGGGGGCGCGCGGCGCCCGCCCGGCCCGCGGGCCCCAGCCCCCCAATAGCGACGGCGGGAAGGCAGAGGCACGGCCGCGGGCAGGCGCGCAGCTCGCGCTGGCAGGAAGCATTCTGGACGCCAACCCACGCGAAGAAGAGGGGCGCATCTTTCGGCGCCTCGAGGTCCGAGGAGCCGCGGAGAACAGGCCGACCGGGGGGGCTGAGATTGCCGACGCCTCTGCCGGCAGCCCAGCACAACCCTAATCCGCTCGTCCTTCTCGGCCGCGAAGACCGCGGAGACGCCCTCGAGCTTCGTCTCGCCCAGCGCGAGAGCGCCCCGCGAGATGCCAGCCACGACGAAATCGATATACACAGAAAGGCTAGGGGCAAATCGCGCAGGCCCCCCCCGCCCCCCACCACCGCCCGATGTCGGGCGACGGCAACAACAGAGCGCGGTCGAGGTCCAGGAGCGAGCATCGATCACTAGGCCCAAGCTGGTCAGCAAAGCATTCAGGCCCGCTCCCTAGCCGAGGCCAGCTCACGGGGCGCGGCGCATAGGGCCTCAGCAGCGAATCGTCGGACGCATCGCAGCCAGGACACGGGCTACCCCAAAGGGTCTGGGCACGCCTCCTGGGCCGACGCGCCCGCGGGGGCCCCCATTGCACGACGCGGGCGGCGGTCGCGTCGAAGAAGTAGGTCTCCCAGCGCAGAGAGGCGCCCTGGCGCGCACTGCTGTGAGACGTAGCCCCCGAACGCGTCGGATCACACCGCGGCGCCCCGAACACGCTCCTCAATCAGCCGGGCGCGCGAAATTCGCGCGCGGACCAATCGGGGTAGCCCGGGCGGCGGGGGCGGGGGATTCGCGACGTAGTCACCGCAAACGGCAGCGTGCCATCGCCGAGCGATAGACCGCGTGCAGGTCCACAAAACTGGCTCTCACGAAACAGCGATCGGGCCGAGCCACCTCCCAACCGCCAACCCCATTTAACATGTGTCCTTCTTGCCAGAAGAGGCAATATTATCCTCCCTGGCCCTGCGGCGCTGCCTCTGGATCTCAGTCGCGTTCTCGGCGAACCCCGGCGCCGTGGCGACGCCGCTGAGGGCGCTCTGCTTCGAGCGCCCGATGTAGTGCTCGACGCCCTCGATCTTCACGCTGCCCACAGTGTCTTCCGCGAACTGGCACGCGCGTCTGGCCGCCTCCATGCAGGCCAGGTTGGACCCGTCGATCTGGTCGCAGGTGCCCACCAGCTCCATGGAGAACCCGAAGAGATCGCGGATGATGGCGGCCGCAGAATCCTTGCTGCAGCCGCTCTCGACCACCCACTCGGCGCGCCGGCCGTCGGGGGCGCCACCGTGCTCGAGGATGCATTCGCACAGCCACTTGTAGCTGCGCTCGCCGACCAGGGGGGAGTCGTCGAGCGCCACCCGCCACATCTGGGCGACGACGTCACGGAAGTCACGCCATCGACGACCCTCGCGTCTGCGAGGCAGGGCCCCCAGCAGGCACGCGTCATCGCCAAGGTCGCCCCACGCCCAGTCGCCGACGGGCGTCGGCACCAGCTCGATCGGCACGACGAAGCCGCCCGACGCGCAATAGAACACCGCCTCGCCCCAGACCACGTCCCCCACATGGGGGGTCACCTCGCCGCCGCGTTGGCATTCGCCCGTGATGATCTTGGCGGTGACCCAAGTCACGCCTGGCGGCGGGGCCTCCACAGCGGGGTGTCGGTCCCACGCAGCCCTGGCTCGCCCGCCAGGTCGTCGCCGTCTACCAGGGCCGGCGGGAGGTCAGCGAACGGGGGGGCTGCGGCTCGGCGAGGCGCCTCACGCGCAACGCCTGGCGTCTTGCCCAACTGCCGCCGGTAGAACCGTGGCACGTCGGCGAAGCTCATGGCGGCGGCGGCACCAGGGGGCGCGGCCGCTCCGCGCGAAGTAGGGCGACTCGTCCACGTTGAGCCCCACCTCGCGCGACTCGGCCCGAGCCTTCCTGATCATGTCCACCTTGGCGGCCTCGCCTGGGTACCAGCGACAACGGTACACGCGGCCAGGCGAACGCCGACGGGAGGGAGAGGCACCGAAGGTCATCGATGCCTTGTTGGGCGAATTCCCGTCCGCGCCCGCAGCGAGTTCCTCCGCATAAATGTCCCCGTCGGGCGCCACGACACGTGGGCGGACGTTTGGCGTCCGCGGGCCAGAGATACCTCCTCTCGTGTCAACTGCAGGGGTCGTCGTCGTGGTGCACCGATCACGGGCCCACGCAAGAGCTCACTGAGAAATTCCGCCGCCTCGGCGCCCTTCCCGTCGGCCTTGAACAATTGCAACCTCGCCGGCAGCAGCATCGCCATCGCGTCAGCAGGCGATCGCGCAAAAGCCGCCCACCTGCGTCACGACGGTCGTCACCACGGGGCTTAAAAAGTGGAAGAAGAACGCGTTCGTGCCGTAGCCTTGCTGGGAGTACTTGGCCCGCAACTCAATCAGCTGGGCCGTCAGATTCGTGCGGTCCGCACGGAGGCGGGAGAGCTCGTCGAAGCACCGAGAGAGGTTCGCCGCGCAGGAAGCCTCGAAGCCAGCCTCACGCGCGGCGAACTGGCCTTCGATGGCGCAGACCCGCCAGTCCCAATCGTAAGGAGGGCCCGCGCCGCCGCCGCTGGCGCGCAACCGCCCAAGCCAGGCTGCGCCCAGCGCGCACCAAGCGCACACCAGCAGCCAGGAGGGGACGCACATTACAAGAAGGCGCATGCGATCAGGTGCTCCCTGGGGCTGAAAAAGCTTGAGCGAGATAGGTACGAATTCTGTGCATCACCCCCTACATGAAGTCCAAGACAAGTCGGAGGAGGAGGAAGAGGACGACGACGACGACGACCAGTGTAAACCCAAGAACCATCAACGATGTTGGAAAACACTCTCCCTCCAAACTCCCTCGTGATAGGCCCCTACAAAAGTTCATTCCCACTGAGTGAGTTGCCCCGTCGGGGGACAACCGTGCGAAAATCCTGAAGCGGGCCAAAGCACGATTCTCAGGACGTCCTGCCGCCAAGTAACCTGACTGTTACGTCTTGGCTGAACACCATTCCTCAAACTTCAACACCACGAATAAACGTAACTGTTGCGCCCTGACACTCCTAAACCGTTCCAAAACACTGTTCTTGGTAGGACAACCATGAGAAGCAATGAAATTTCTGCAAACATGTACAACGAATGTGCACGACGCTCATACGAGAGCTACATGTTGAAAACTACCAGCCCTCAGTTCGTAAAATTATTGCACGTGTTGGAAAAAGAATGCGCGCGGCGCCAAAGCGAATGCCACATTTTGAAAAACGACACGCCCTCAATCCGCGAAGCTCTTGCACATGTTTGAAACGAATGCGCGCGGCGCTCAGGCGAGAGTACCATTTTGAAAACCACACGCCCTCAATCCGAAAAACGTTTGCCATTTTTGAAAAAGAATGTGCGCGGCGCTAAAGCGAGAGCCACATTTGAAAACCACCCGCCCCCAGTTCGCAAAACCCTTGCAATGTTTAATCCGTCTGCGCGCGGCGCGAAGGCGAGAACCACATTTTGAAAACGGCCTATCTTCAATCCGTGAACTCTTACAACGTTTGAAAACGAATGCGCGCGGCGCCGAGGCGAGAGCCACATTTTGGAAACCACCCACCCTTCATCCGCGAAACTGTTGCCAACCTCTACGCTTCAGGATCAGAAGTGACGAGGGAGTCTCAAGCGGAACGCCTGGCCCGCCCTTTCGACCAGCCTCGAGGTGCGACAGGGCGGAGTTATTTATAAGAAAAAAAATGGAATAGGGAGGAGCAGGGTAAGGAGGAGGAGGAGGAGCATGTAGGAGCATGTGCAAACGACAACACAAGTCGTTCCCGAAGGGTGCACCAAGACGAAAGGTGCGCTGGGGTAGAACAAGAGCTCGACGCCGGCCCACTTGCGGCCACTTTCCCCGAGGTGGTGCACCACCTCCAGTGGTGCTGGGGTGAACGAGATACCCACCTCCGGAGACGATACAGGTCCTGATTCTGCGGACCCCGTTGCGCCGACCCTAATACTGCGGGCCAGCTACGCGGACCCAGGAGGGCAAGCGTGTGCCTCACCTGTGCATGGCACCCATGGGCGGCCAGCTGGAGCCTGCCGCCCACTGCTTGCCACACAGGGGAAGGGAAAGAGAGAGAGAGCGAGAGAGCGAAAGGGAAAGCGAGAGATAGATAGATAAAAAAAAGAGAGAGAGAGAGAGGGAGAAAGAGAAAGCGAGATAGAGACAAAAAGAGTGCTGGAGAAACAGAGAGAGTGTGAGAGAGAGAGAGAGAGAGACCGAGAGAGTGAAAGAGAGAGTGTGTGTGAGAGAGAGGCAGAGAGATTGAGAGAGAGAGAGAGAGTAGAGTGAGAGAGTGAGAGAGAGGAAAGGAGCGAGGAGGAAGCGAAAGAGGGGGACACAACGAGGGAAAGGCAGAGAAAAGAGACCAGGAGAAGGAGAGACCTGTAGGATCTTGTCAGGCTCCTGGGGCAATTATGCGGTGCCGCCCGCCGATCTCCGAACGCGGGTCCCGCTGGGCCCCCTTCCCTGCTGCCCGCCCGAAGTGGCATTGCTACAGATACCTGTCGACTGCATGAAGCAAGTTCACATGCTTATTTCGCCTCGCAGACAGCCGCAATGATTACGCGTCCCAACCCCTTGCTCCCAACTCCTCGCCTGGGGAGCTCCACGACCTCCCGCTCTACTACTTGTACTCTAGTGTTGGAGCTCGTTCTCGGTATTCGTCTCGCTCTCTACCCCTGCGGCTGTACCACAAGTTCAAGAGAAGCGCCCTATAAGCAGGCGCAGAAATTAAAAGGGAAGACTGGCGGGATGAAATCTTGATTGCTGGAGGGGGAAATTAGAGATCAGATCGGGGAGATGCCGTAAGAGAACATACGTGCATATATGGATACATGTGTGTACCAACATCTAGACATAAGTCTACATAATAAGGTGGAGACGAACAGGAAGAAGGATGAGGATGAGGCAGGGCAAATGGACATCGCACTGAATATCTGATCCTTCTGTCCTCTCCAAGCCATTGTTCTGTCCGTCTCTGCAGGCTGCGGCCTGCTTCACCGCCTCCATGGCATACTCTATCTGAAGGATCCTCCCCGCAGGGCTCCAGGTGATGCAGTCCATGTCATACTGCTGGTTTCGGTGCATCCTCACAAGCAAGGGCGCGCATAGCTGGGCCACCAAGATCAACAGAAGCGGGCACAACGAGAAGGCTAGCAATATCTCCATTGTGCTTTGCCCCCCGAATCCCCCGTCCAGCGGCCCCTCTGCGAAACACAACCACTGCAAAGATTCCTCGCTCCCAAATCTAAGTGTCTCGATACTTCTTCGCGCGAAAACATTAGCCTTGATGGTGGTGGGAGTGCGAAGAAGGCAGCGTGGACCAAGGAGCAAGACGCATAAAAAAGTAAGGACAGCTCTGGCACTGCAGCGCTCCGCTGGGATGACCTCCCTGGTTTATCCGCCACCGTGCCCTTGAGGCACGAGCTGTAGTGTCATCAGGTCCTTGGCCTGGCCCTGAAGCCTCGGTCCTCCATCCAGAGGATTCTCACAAGGGCCCGGACCCAAAACTACCAAATCTTCTGGGGATCCCCGCGTGCCCCAGGGGGCTCCCTGCAAGAGGGCCCCAAGAGGCCCCCAAGCCAGTCCAAGAGGGCCCCGGGTCGCCGAAAGATCGCTGGAAGACGCCTAAGATGGCCTCAAGACAGCCCAAGATGCCCCCAAGTCGCCCCAAGAGGCCTCCAAGGAGCATCCCAAGAGTGCTCCAAGAGGCAGCAATCGTTGATTTGCCTTGGGTATTCGAAAAATGTTGGCGTTCTCACTATTTCGGCTTCCCGACGCTCCAAGACGGCCCAAGAGACCCACAAGATCGCCCCAGCGCGGCCCAAGAGGCCTCCAAGAGGGCGCCTAAATGGTCAAAGAGGGCCTCAAGACTGCCCAACTGGCCTCCAACACGGCCCAAGAGGCCCCCAAGATGACTCAAAGAAAGGGCCCAGACGGGGGACCCGAACGGACATTTCGAGCCCTCGGCCCCGAGAGGCCCCCAGGAGGCCCCGAGAGGCCCCCAAGAGGCCCCCAAAATGCCCACCAGCAAGCCCCTGCCCCCAAGAGACCCCCGAGAGCCCTCCGAAGAGACCTCCAGAAGCATCCCTGAGGACTCTGACCCACAAACCAGGCACGGTGGTGGGATAGGCCGCAGGCCATGAGATAATAATACGCACCCAACTCAGTGAACCGCTGATCAACTTCCCCATCCCCACAGATGTCCACGAACCCACGTGGTCGATTCCAAAACTTCCTGTGCCCCAGCGCTTGCTTCTTACAGCTACAAAAACAATGAAAAACTAATGTTCCGAACGGGGCTCTCGCTTGTATGGCTGGCCCATGGTGTTCTCACGTTTCAAAGGGCGGACTGCCTGTAGTGATAAGGAATGGCCGCAGGGACTTATTATGACTGGACTTGGGGCGGCTGTGTGTAGTGCTGCATCGCAAATGCGCCCTGGGCCTATCATGGTTATAATCATTCCCATCATCATCCTACCGCCACCGCCTTCACCTCCCGCGTCCTACCTCCACCTCCACCACATCCACCTCCGATTCTGCCCCATCATCATGGAGGAAACAAGCAACAGCAGCTGGCCATCCTTGCCAGGCAATGGAGATCACGGCGAGCGCTGCGGGGCTTCTATGGCAGGCCACGAGCCGATGCTGAGGCGACGCGGCTGCGGGGCAGAAGCGGCGCGAATGGTCAAAGCCCCCGGCCTACCACGCTGGCCGCCCCCCCTCCCCCTGGTCATCCTGTTTTCCCTTTCGCCAGATAGTTTATTTTCATGGGTCTCTTGGCTTCGTGTGCCGAAGTGTCGTCCGTTCGATCGCGGGCCGTGTCCCTGGCGATTCGACGATGTATCGGGCCCGCCGAAAACGGACTTATTTTGGCCTGCAACCTGCATACGCGCGCTGCACGCTGGAGGCGGCCAGGGGGTCTGAGCTGGATGCGCCCCGAACAAACCGAATCCCTAGACCCTTCCCTGATTCCGTCGAACACCGCGGACCCATGTGTTGCCGCTCGGGACTTGAAAGCGGTTCCCGCAAGCCGGAAAAGAAAAAAAAAAAAAAAAACTGCTCGAACCCGGCAACTTGAACCTCGCCCCCCCGCGTTTCCTGCTGGTCTGAACCAACGCTGGGCCACCCCCCCAGCCGATTCCAAGCCGCACGCCCTTCGCAGAGTTTCCTTGAATCCGAATTCCAAGATCCCCACACGCCAAAGCAAGAGCCACTGTTAGCGTGAACGACGCCCACCCAAAGATGTTATTTCGACGGGGGCACCCCGGGGCCCCACATTTCCACGTTGCCTTCGCAGCCGCTGTAGGAGCGCAATCATCAGCAAAAGAAGCGCCCACGACTCAACCCTACAGACACACCCGTTTTCAACACTGAGATCGGGGGAGCGGGAATTTTCAACGCGCGGGCGTGCGTGGATTTCTCCCGTCGGTGGGCACTCTTAACGTCAATGGCGGAAGGTCCTCTCCGAAGGCCGCCCAGGCCCGAGTCTCTGCGCGAGCCAGGGATTGGGTAGAGCGCCCTGTGCCCTCGCAGCATCTCGGCGCCCTCCGGCGCCAGGCACCGAGCATTGGGGCCCTTTGTTATAAGTGTTTGTTCTCTATCGCTCTCTCTTTCTCTCTCTCTCGCTCTCTCGCTCTCTCTCTCTCTCTCTCTCTCTCTTTCTCTTTGCTCTCTCTCTCTCTCTCTCGCTCTCTCTCTCTCTCTCTGACTCTCTCTCTCTCTCTCTCTCTGTTTCTCTGTGTATGTATCGCTATAAATATATATAGTTTTCTCTCTCTCTCTCTATCCCTCTTCCTCTCCCTCTCTCTCCCTCTCTTTCTTGTTCCCCACATGCTTAGTGGGGTTATGGTTTTCTTCGCTCCCGCGTCGCACCCGCGTCTCCTCCTCCTCACCTCCTCCTCCTCCCTCCTCCTCCTCCTCCTCCTCCTCCTCCTCCTCCTCCTCCCTCCTCCTCCTCCCTCCTCCTCTCCTCCTCCTCCTCCTCCTCCTCTCCTCCTCCTCCTCCTCCTCCTCCTCCTCCTCCTCCTCCTCCTCCTCCTCCTCCTCCTCCTCCTCCTCCTCCTCTCCTCCTCCTCCTCCTCCTCTTTCTCCTTTTCACGCAGCACAGCGCAGCACAGCGCAGCGCAGCACAGCACAGCACTGCTCAGCACAGCTCAGCACAGCACAGCATAGTACACAGCACATTGACACACAGCACGTACACAACACAGCACAGTACAGCACTGCTCAGCACAGCTCAGCTCAGCTCATAACAGCACAGCACAACACAGCACTGCTCAGCTCAGCACAGCACAGCTCAGCACAGCACCTCAGCACAGCACAGCTCAGCACAGCACTGCACAGCACAGCAATGTCGTGGGTAGCGGCCCCTGTGCGTGCCAGGGTGCAGGCGTGGCACTGTGTCGCCACCAAAGGGGGTGCGCGGGGGGGGTCCCTCAGCGCGGCCTCTATCCGTGCCAGGGTCGGGCAGCGTGGCAGGCGTTGCACTGTCTCGACACCAGAAGCGGTGCGCACGGCGTGGTCTCTCACCGCGGCCGCTATCCACGACGCTGTCGCAAAAGTCTAGCAGGCGTGGCAATTTCTGGCAATCATACAGGGTGCGCAGGGGGTGGTCTTTCATCGCGGCCGCTATCCACGACAATGTCGCAAAGCCTAGCAGGCATGGCACTTTCTGGACATCATACGGGGTGCGCAGGGGGTGGTCTCACCGCGGCCGCTATCCACGACACTGTCGCAAAGCCTAGCAGGCGTGGCACTTTCTGGACACCACCGGGAGTGCGCAGGGGGTGGTCTCTCAGCCCTGTCGCTATCCGCGACACTGTCGCAAAGCCTAGCAGGCGTGGCACTGTCTCGACACCACAGGGGGTGCGCAGGGGGTGGTCTCTGAGCGCGGCCGCTATCCACGACACTGTCGCAAAAGTCTAGCAGGCGTGGCACTGTCTCGACACCACAGGGGGTGCGCAGGGGGGTGGTCTCTCAGCGCGGCCGCTATCCACGACGCTGTCGCAAAGCCTAGCAGGCGTGGCACTTTCTGTGTCGCAAAGCCTGGCATGCGTTGCACTTTCTGGGAACCATAAGGGGTGCGCGGGGGGTGGGATTTCAGCGCGGCCGCTATCCACGACATTGCCGCAAAGCCCAGCAGGCGTGGCACTTTGACACCATAGGGGGTGGGGGGGGGGGTCTCTCAGCGCGGCCGCTATCCACGACACTGTCGCAAAGCCTAGCACGCGTTGCAGCTTCACGACACCATAGGGGGTGCGCAGGGGGTGGTCTCTCAGCGCGGCCGCTATCCACGACATTGCCGCAAAACCTACCAGGCATGGTAGTTTCACGACACCATAGGGGGTGCACAGGGGGTGGTCTCCCAGCGCGGCCGCTATCCACGACATTGTTGCAAAACCTAGCAAGCGTTGCACTTTCTGGGCACCATTGGCGGTGCGCAGGGGGTGCGGTCGCTATCCGCTCCGGCCTCGCAAAGCGTGGCAGGCGTGGCACTGTCTCGACGCCACAGGGGGTGCGCTGGGGATGCGATCGCTATCCGTTTCGGGTTTGCAAACCGTGGCAGGCGTGGCATCTCCTCGACGCCAGGGTGCGTTCGCTATCGGCTTCGGCCTCGCAACTCTCCTCTTGACTGGCGTCACCAACGGTATCGGCGGGGCAACGGCCACCAACATCACTTTCACATGCTTCATTTCAGGTGTCATCACTCCAGCCACACTATAAGTATGTGGCCCGCCAGGCCCGCCAGGCCCGCGGCCTGGGCCTGTTCCCTGACACGAACAAAAAAACGGCACGACTACATGTTTGGAGGTCCGCGCGGATTTGTTGAATCGGTGCTGGGAGCGCGCCAGGGGCGGCGCCGCAGGCGCCGCCGGAGGATCACAGCGCCGACCCAAGAAATCCGAGCTGAGCGTCGAAAGTGCACGTTCATGCAAGTCTGTCTTTTTCGATCCTTCACTCTCTCTCTCTCTCTCTGTCTCTCTCTCTCTCTCTCCCTCTTTCTCCCTCCTTCTCTCTCCCGTACCAGTCACAGTCCAAGATGAGTCCACCGAGCAATGGGTACATAGGTCGGCCCATCTCTTGGGTGCCGCGTCAACCATGGCCCTGCCGATGACCATGGCGATGCCGACGTTCATGAAGGTGCGCCGCTTCGCCCGCCACCGCGTCGGTATAATACCGCGGTGCCTGTGCGTCCGCGCTCTATTTATTTGTTCCTCCATCCATATATATATATATATATATATATATATAAAGCATATATCCTTATCTTTCTCACACTCTCTCTCTCTCTCTCTCTCGCTCATGTTTTTCCCCTCTCTCTCTCTCTCTCTTTCTCTCTCTCTCTCTCTCTCTCTCTCTCTCTTTCTCTCTCTCTTCTCTCTCTCTCTCTCTCTCGCACCACCCCCAGCGCCGCAACAGGGGAAACGAGGCCCCGCCGCTGGGGCGCAGCGTTCGGTCCGCGGGGGCGCGGCAGCCTCACGCCGCCAGCCCGCGCCTCAGGACTGCGAGCACCCGCCCGCCGCACGGCCGTCGGCCGTCGTGACCGCGCATTCCCCCAGCTGGCTGTGCCACAGGTGCTAGGCGCACGGCCAAAAGTGCCCGGCGGCAGCAGGCAGGCCAGCCCGCCCGCACGCAGCCAGGGCGGCACGCCAGGCGTACCGCAGCGGCCCACGGCCGCGTGGCGGGAGCCGCCGACGGCGTCAGCCGAGCAGCTTCCCCGTGTAGGGGTCGCACTTGCCGAGCAGGCGGCTCAGGTACAGGCGTTTCTTCTTCTTCTTCTGCCCCGCCGTGGCCAGCGCGCCCTGCGGGATGCGGCCGCCGCAGCTCTGCTTCAGGCCCTTGGCGCGGTCGGCCCCCTGCAGTTTGGCGAGGGCCAGGGGGCTTCCGAGCCTTCTGAAAGCCTTTTCACTCCCCCCGCTCGCCGCCGAGAACGGTGTGGTTTGCAAAGAATGTGGCTTGCAACGAGCACCATGGGGGGGGAGGGCGAGGACCTCGACAGAGTTCTCCACAACGCACCAAGGAGGCCCGCGTGGTGTCCATGCAGGCTCCAACGACGCAGATCGCGAAGCACACCCCGGCGTGACCACACCCTTTGTAGTCGCCGACTCTCTCTCTCTCTCTCTCTGTTACTTCTGCGCTTCCGTGCCTCCTCGGCTATGCCTCAGACTGCGCATGCGTACATCCCTCCCCTCCCCCACCAATCGCCTCCCCCGCCACCCCGTTACGGCCTGGCTACAGCGTCATGGCTGTGGCTGCGGTCAGTTGCAATTGTTTCTTGGAGCGTGCGCACGAGAGCGTACACTGTAGGAGCACGACTCGCAAACACACGGAGGAGCGGCGGAAACCCAAACGCTAAAACATCACGACTAAGAACCATGCTGGACGTGCAGCGCCTTTTGGCGACCCAAAGAAAACTGATGCAGCGCACGCTGCAGCCGCCCCCAGCGAGTAGAAAAATGCTGCCCTGCAGCTGTGGAAGACCACACGAGCAAACCACCGTGTACCATGGAAAGAGGGCGATGATCATACGACGGCACACGCCCTCGGCAATGAAACCAGAAGCGCTCCTGCGGCCCACACCGAGAATGCCTCCGAGGCTGGGCGCCGCACCCCGTTTGCGAAACCAGCACGGGATGAAAAACACACAGATACAGTTACACTCACACCCACACGCCGACCTCTCGACCACTTCCCCAGGACCAGCCTTCTTCCCGAGTCGTTTTCTGACGGTCTCGGGGCCTGGTAAGGGCCCTGGGCGGCCGAAACCTATGAGAACCCTTCGACTCGATTATCTCGAGACGCCGGATTTCTGGGCACTCTCGCATCCGCCGTCGCCGGGAAGCCTCGTCGAAGGTGTAAGCGCGTGGGCGATCGGAGCCCCTGAGCACCTGCAGCGTGCCCCCCACTGGGCTACCCGCCACTGCTGCAGCTGCCGACGCCTGCCTCACGCCACCAAAATGTGTCCATGTCCACTGCCGCGGGGTCGTCCTCCAGAGACTCGGGGAGCGGTGGAGATGGACATCTGCCCGCCCATCTGGGCGGGCAAATACCCATACCCGCCACTCTTCGAGATCCCAGAACACGACTCTGAAACAGTGGATATGGACGCACTCTAGCGGTGGATGCCTAGCCGCCGGCGGCACGGCCGACCTCCGCCGCCGCCGCTGCGCTGGCGCCAGCGGCGCCAGCGGCGCCGGCGCCGAGCGCCTGCCAGATCTTCCCGGAGCCCGCCGCGCTCGCAGGGCCCCAGCGCCGCCTGCCCTTGCCGGGCGGCCCCTGACTGGCAGCGTCCCCGCCTGCGGCGCCGCCGCCCTCCGCCTGCCCGGCGCCCGCGTGGGGCTCTGGGCGCTTGCCGCGGCCTTTGGCGCCCCCGGAGGGGCGCTCCCCGCCGCGCCCGCCCGCCGCCGCGGACGGCGGCGCCAGCGGCCGCGCGAACGCGCTCTGCATCGGCCCGGGGTCGCGCTCCGCCGCCCCAAACTTCTCTGGCATGTGCCCGGACTTCGAGCCCTCCAGCGCAGCCTTGAACCTGGCGAGGTTGGCCTCCCTCGCTGCCTTGTGGTCTACGATCGGCGCCGGATAGTCGCGGCCGATCACGCACCCAGCGCTCTTCTGCACCGCAGCGGGAGCAGTCCACGGCTTGTAGATGTAACGTGCTGGCATGTCCTTCAGCTCGGGGACGAAGTGCCGCACAAATTCACCCGTCTGCTCGGCATTCAGGCTCGATCGCTCACCCGGGCACGGGTCGTAGATACGGAAGTACGGGGCGGAAAAGGGCGCGACGCCAGCGAGCCAAAGCCAGTTGCCGTTGTTGACCGCCCAGTCGGCGTCCAGAAGCATCTTGTCGAAATGGTCGCGGCCCACCGTCCAGCTCTGCCACAGATCGCCCCGTGTCAAAAAGCAAGCCACGGCGTGACGGCCCAGGTGATGCATCCAGCCTGTCTCGCGCAGCTGTCGCATCAAGGCGTCGATGAAGGGATACCCCGTTCGGCCTTCTGCCCATGCCGTGAGCATCTCGGGATTCTCGCCCCAAGGGATCTCCTTGCACATCCTGTTGCCGTCCTGCTTGTCGAAGTTGGGCACGCAAGCGCCTAACACGTAGAACATCTCCCGGAAGAGCAGCTGGCCGTGCAGGGACTGCGGCGGCTTGGAGTGCGCGCGCCCGCGCTGGCACCGCGCGACCTCATGCCACGCCGTTCGCGGGGAGAGGCAGCCGAACTTGAGGTACGGGGAGAGCCCCGTGGTCGAGGGCTCCTCACCAGCCTCAACTTATCCCTATCCCTGAGATCGGCAAGCCCAAGGCCCATGACAATCCTAGGGATGTGCTCTCAGATCGGCATCGAGATAAGGTGATGCCGAACATAGGGATGGGGGTATGTTCCAGGCGGGTAGGCTCCCACGGCTTGCCCGGCCGCCCCGTGGAGGCGGTCTTCGGCTTCTCGAACCCGCACACGTAGCCCGCGTCTGCGCAGACGGCCCTGAGCCGGGCCAGGGCGTGCCGCTCGCCGCCCGGGAAGCAGCGGCTGGTGGGCGCGTCTGCGTAGAGCTCCGAGATGTCGGGGACCTCGAGCCCGTCGGCAGGCAGCGGAGGAAGTCGTGGCACCGGCAGGGGCTCCTTGACCGGGCCCGCTGCTGCTACCATCGCCTGGACGCCCGACATGGAGATGGGCGGCTTGAAGCCTTGCGCGGCGACGACGGAGTCTATGTCCAGAAGGGTGTGCCCGGAGAAGTGCGCTGTGTGCACGCCAGCCTGCTTGGCCAGAGCCTCCACACGGGCGTCGCGTTCACGCGCGTAGGGCTCCGTATCGCGCTCCCAGAAGAGGGAGCCCAGCTTGAACCGGCCATCGCCCTCGAAGAGCCGCTGCAGCACGGCCTCAGGAGCGCCCCTGAAGACCAGGAGCCGGCTGCGGTGCTCGCTGCGGAGCCGAGTGTCCAGGCATTTCAGGCTCTCCAGGAGGAACTGGAACCGGTTGATGCCCACCCTCGAGCGGTCGAAATGCGGGTCCAAGACAAAGAAAGGGACCTGGGGGAACCAAAAGGTACCGATAACGCTACTCCCCGGACCTCTCCCAGGGTCCGTTCTGACCAGGAGTTCGAGGCGAATCCAGCCGTGGCGACGAGGGCCTCCCAGGAGGTCCAGCAAGGCGAAGATGAGAAAAGAGCAACGCTGTCGGTGCCGTTGCCTCCTCTGCGGACCACCAGTTCGCCGTCGGCCTCTGCGGCCGCCGCCGCGTGCGCCAGCGCAGCGTTGTCATGCAGCCGGAGACACTTCCGGAACCACACCCCCTTCATGGGTGCCCGAGCGAGCGGCGCGCGCGCGCGCCAGGCCTGCTCGAGCTCAAGGGGTTGCATGGAGCCCAGGGTGGCATGGCAGGAGCAGAGCCGCAGGAGGAGGAGGAGCAGGAGCGGGGGGAGGCAGCAGAATCGTAGAGAGGGCCGGGCACAGTGTCGGGTTCGCTCTCCCCGTCGTGCAGCGCTTCACGCTGCAGGCACGGTGATCGCAGCCGCTGCTCTGCACACAGTTTCCTGGCCTGCAGTTTCCAGGAGCTGACACCGAGAGGAAGGCACGTTGGCCCAGCAGCTCCTCTCTGAAGAGGGAGGTTAGGTGTTCGTTCTGGGAACCTTCCTGGAGCCACTCGCTCCACTCATGCATCGATGCTGCGTCGTACGTCCGTCGAATTGGTTCGAACTTGGGCCGAGCTTACGTTGAAC
Source organism: Prorocentrum cordatum (assembly GCA_963575745.1). Taxonomy (NCBI): domain Eukaryota; class Dinophyceae; order Prorocentrales; family Prorocentraceae; genus Prorocentrum; species Prorocentrum cordatum. The sequence goes on along the minus strand of CAUYUJ010004558.1, from coordinate 1,292,861 downwards.
TCGGGCCAAGCCAAAGTCGAGCTCTAGAGTCGAGCTGGAGCCGAAGAGGAGCAGCAGCGGGGGGCGCAGAAGGCATCGGGGAATCGGCCACGCGCAGCCCGGTGTCACCAACTGCCCCGTAGCGCCCGGGGCGGGCACGCGTCGAAGACGGAGCGCAGCGGCGGAGGCGAAACTGGCTGCACGCGGCTCTCATCCGGGAGCAGGCGAACAGATGCGCAAACACGGTCGCGTTTTTCCTAGCGTGGCCCATGAGATGTGTTGGCTCATTCTCGACTCGCTGTGCAAATACGCATGTGCGCGCGGCCGCGGGACCCCTGGAGCGCCAGCCTAAACTTGCACAGGTTGAGTCTGTACAGCGCTGGATTGAAACTAATTCTACGTTCTCGCGCTGACGATCACAGCCGGCACCCAAAACGCAGGGCATGCCTAGTCTAGGTGCATTGCGCACGAGGACGACGAAATCCAAGCACCGCACGGGCGCGTTCCTCCAGCGGCCTACGCGCGAATTCTCTGGATTGAATTAAGCGAGAAGCGTCTGTGCGAGAACACAGACGCGCGCGCGTCGCTCCTCTTGCAGGCGCACCGACCAAGTGTGGGCCCACGGGTCCAGGTCAGCTGGTGAATCAGCGCGACATCTACTCTGACTGGATTAGGGGAAAGATTGGAGTGGCCCTCGCGGAAGGCGAAGTGCGCACTCGCGCTGCCCGCCTGTAGCACCGGCAGCCGGCTCCTCTGGGACACCGCGAATCCCACGGGGCTGCCTGGGGAGGACCCCACAAAACTCCGAACAGAACACAACAGAAGCGCGTTCTCGCGTATCGATGTTTCGTGACCTCTTGCGCTTGGGACGCACGACCTGGCAGTACACTGGTTTCCCGTGCCTGAGGCCGCCCGCCCGCTACCCTCCCCTACGCCGCCAGAATGTGACCATATCCACTGCCGCGGGGTCGTGTTCCGAGAGCTCGGGAAGCGGTCGACGTGGATATCTGCCCGCCCACGCGGGCGGGCAGATATCCGCATCCACCGCTCCTCGACATCTCGGGGCACGACTCCGAAACGGTGGATGAGGACAGGTTCCGTCGGTGGATCCCCGCAGATTCTCTGCGGTCGGGCCTCCCTCCCCCTCCCTGCCTCCGCGGCCGCCCTCTTCTTCCGCACGGCGCGCCCCGCCTGCTCACAGACGCGCTTGCGGCTTGCGACCCTGAGATCCTGGCGTCACAGCTCTTTCGAGCTGGGCGCTCTCGCACAGCTTCGGGCCCCGGGACCCTCACAGCTCGATCCGGCTCGAAAAGTGCAGCAGCAAAGACGGGGTCTGGGGCCTGGGGCCATGATTCTTCACGATGTTGAGGATGTTCCGCAGAGGACATCCGCCGATGCGACTTTGTTCAGTCCGCGGCCCCCCGGAGATCTCGACCGTGTCCCCGGGGCCAGTTTTTCGCCCCGGATCAGTTTTTGACGGTCCTGCCTCCCTCCGCGGAACTTGAGGCAAGCTTCGCCTGCGCAGCGTCGCCGCCCCCAGAGCGTCAGATTTCGATGTTGATGTTACAACCAATGTGCGACCACCAAAAACGGGTCTTACGCGAGATGACGCAGCGACCTTACGCGGCGGCTTCCGCGGGCCTCCATCGTGGCACGCCACATTGGAGCCGAGGACTCTTACGCGCGACCTTACGCGGGCAGCTTACGTGCGAACGTCGGTGAAGACGACCCCATTTTCTTGTGACGCTCACATGACTTCACGTGCTTCGTCGGTGTCCGCGGACCGCGCCGCGGACGCGCCACTCGACCTTGGAATGCGGAGGCCACGGGAGGGTCGGCAGAACGTGCTTCAAGTTTCGCGGTGGGATGTAGGGCCCAAGAACGGCAGGAGAGCCCAGAATTCGAATCGATAAGTCGGATCGCGATCGGAATGAATCGGATCGGCGGAAATCGGCAGCCAAGTCGGGAGAAGTCGAATCGGCGGAAATCGGCAGGCTAGTAGGCCTCCGTTGAAAAATCGGAACCCAAATCGGAATCCGAAGCCGAATCGAATCGAAATCGGAACCCACCGAAATCGAACCGCATCGAATCGGAGGAGTCGGCCCCTGGAGGCCGAAACCCAAGGCCGCCGGGCTTTCAAAAAGACATGTCGCTCGAGGTCCGGGTGGAGGGCGCGCGCTGCGGTCCCCGCAGGGCACCTGCGCGGCGCGACCCTGCCGAGACCCTCTGAACCCCCCGGGGGGTCCTGCTAGGGGATGGCCTCGACGGCGGGCGCGGGGTCTGCGACCTGGCAGCTCCTGGGCGTCTGCAGGGCGACGCCGGGGAGGCCGAGCCCGAACCTGGAGGCCTCCCAGCTGGGGTCCGAGCAGGTGGGCTCGGAGCATCGCGCCGCATAGCCAATGCATCGCCGAGGCATCGACGAGGCATCGGCGATGTGCCGGCGACGTCGGCGGTGCATCGGCGACTCCAGCGCGGAGAAGATCGGGCTCCACATCGAGCCGCATCGCCGATGCATCGGCGATGCAGCGCGATCCTTCGACCCCATCTAAAGCCGCTTTTAGCATTCGCGATAACGCCCGTGACCGGCCCCGCCCCCCCCGCCTGTCCCCCCTGATCACGTCACGTCACGATTCGCGCCGGCGCTGTGGGAATCAGCCATTCCTAAGCATCTTAAGACGGCGCTGGCGCGAATCGTGACGTGACCGGCCCGCTCCCCGCTCCCCTCCCGCGGTCACGCCCGTCATCGCCAGGGGATATAACAAAAAATGTTTCCAGCTACTCTCGGCGACTCCGAAAAGTGTGGTCTGCAAAGGGTGCGGTTTGCAACCGGCACCCTGGGGGGCGGCCGAGGACCTCGACGGGGCTCCCCGCCGCGCCCCGAGGCGGCCCGACGAGGACAGCGTCGTGCTCCCCAAGCCCCAGCGTTGCCGATCGCAGCCCATACCCTGGCGTAACCATACCCTTTGGAGTCGCCGATGCTCGGACCCCGTGCACGGAGGCCCAGAGAACCTCATGAGCGCCTGCGCGGCGCTCGCGAAGATGCCGCCGTGCGCCTCGCAGGCGGAGGCCACGCCAGGCGTTCTTACTCGGTTTCAGCCCTGGGGCAAGACGAAGGCAGAATCGAGGCAAAACCGAACCGATGTAAATCGGAAGCCTCTGAGACTCGGCGGGTTTGGAGGATGTATCGTCGGGAGCGGCCAAGAGGGGGGTGTCCAAGAGGGGGGGGTGCAAATCATGACCGGCGGCATGTGCGCGGCCCAGCGTGGGGGCCAGGGACGCCATGGAATAAGAAGAGGCGCCATGAAATCTGGGGAAATATCATGGCCCATGCCATGATATCCACCCCCCCCTAGTCATCACCCCCCTCTTTTCCGCCCCCGATATCGGGCGCCGCGTCCGTTTCAGAGCGTTCCGGAACTCTCTGAAAGCGTTCTGGAACGCTCTCGAACGGATCTATCTGGATTCTAGGCCGTCCGATGGGGGGCCGTCTCTGGGGCTAGGACCACCTGAACGGACGAAACACTACCCCCCGGGGGGGGAAGGCGTCGGGAGCTATATGAACCCAGACGTCCGGCGCCTCGATTCCTTCGAGGCACCGGCGCCTCCGACCTCTCGACCACTTCCCCAGGACCGGCTTCTCGTCCCCAGTCGCCTCTTGCCAATCCCGGGGCCCGTGGAGGGCCCGAGAGGCCCCCAACGAGGAAGTTAACCTCCGCCTCGATTCTCTCGAGACGCCGGGTGCCTGGAGAGGCCGCGGACGGAACAGCTCAGATCGCAGCAGACGTCGGAGCACGCGTGCGCCCTCCCCCGCGGGGGCCAGGCCTCCGAGGCCACGGCGGGGGGGGGGCTGCCTGCCGAGTGCCGGCGGCCTGGCGAGGCCCCCCCCCACCTTGAAGGGATCCGGCGTCTCGCGGCTTTGGCGTGACGTCTGCGGGGGCCTCTCAGAAGGGGTTCGGAATGGGCCGGCGGCGATGGCGGGGAAGCGATGAGGGGGCGGGCCTTCTCTCGGAAGGCTCGGGAGTCCTCGGGCCTCCCCGAGGGTTCTCTCAGCCTTCCCCGGAGACGCGGAGAACTTCTCGGAAGGCGCGAGGGCTTCTGAGGAGCCACGCCACCTTCTGAGAAGGCCGGCTCCTTCTCACTTCTCCCCCTCGCTCGCCGCCGACTGGGGTCGAAGGGACCTGCCGCACCGCCGATGTATCGGCGACGCCGGCGCGGAGAACATCGGGCTCCACATGGAGCCGCACTGAGGCCCGAATCTGCGCGAAAACGCCCTGCAGCAAAAAACTGAAACAGCAGGATCTCAGAGCCGCAGCGTCGATCGTGGGGGATCAACAAGATACTGATACCGCTACTCCCCAGACCTCTCTCGGGGTGCGTTCTGACCAGAATTTCGAGGCGAATCCAGCGGTGGTGACGAGGGCCTCCCAGGAGGCCCAAAAAAGACGAAAACGAAGCAAAGGTAGCGGTATCGGTACCTCCTCCTCTGACGAGTGGGCGAGCAGGGGTTAGGGTTCGCAGGTGGTCGCAAGGCCTTACCGTTGTCGTCGTCGGCGGCCTCCTGTCCAGATTGGGCCTGCGCGGGGCCCGAGCCCCTGCCGCCGCTGGCCTTGCTGGAGTTCGTCCTGCGGACCTTCTGGAGATGATCAGCTCCTCCTCCCCCTCCTCCTCCTCCTCCTCCTCCTCCTCCTCCTCCTCCTCCTCCTCCTCCTCCTCCTTCTCCTGCTCCTCCTGCTCGAAGGCCCCTGTGGTGACCCGAAGCGGTCTCAACACCCCAACCCCAGGGCGCGGAGCACCCCCGGGGGGCTCCCTGGAGGGGCTGTTGAGGCCAACCTAGGCTACCTCGAGGCTCTGGGGGCTCTGGGGGCTCTGGGGGCAACCCCAAGCATTGCCACTTGAGCGATTCCGGGGGGCCAGGTCTAGAGGGTCGGGGCGCAGGGCGCTCGGGAGGCGTGCCACTTTCTTTTTCAATAATCTGCAATGTTAGGTTGGGATCAACTGGCCACCATGGGCGACGCGCCGACACCTCCAAAATTGCACCGACAGCCAAAAAGTAAAGTCGTCAGGCTCCTGCGCGCAGCTCTGTAGAAAGGCAGGGGAGCTGGCCCAGGAACATACTCAAGTCCTGAATCCAAAAGAGAATGGTCATCTCTTGGGGGCGCACTTGAGCGACTCTGGAAATCCTGAATTTCGCCATTGCACGGACGTCTATTGCCCGTGCGATTTGGGGTTTCGTGCGTGCTTGTTTTGCAGAATGTTCAGGAATGTTCCCCGATGGTCCTCGCCGAGAAACAGTGCTCACGTCCGAGCGATGCCAAGGAATCCCAAAAAGGAGCGTCATCTCTTCGGGACGCAGCGGTTCCTCGCGCCAACCCTCCGCCGAGCCTCCACCGACGAAGCGGCCCCCGCTGCACCTCCGCCGGCCGTCCGCCGCCTTCCGCCGAAGAGGATGTGTCCACCGCCCGATCCCTCGAAGGCGGGGCCCTCTCTGGAGCACAGCACTGCAGGGGCGCAGGGACACACAAACAAATGCACTCAAATCACAAGATTCCCCTGATTTTTGTTCCTAGTTTCTTGATTTTCGTCTTCCCCCGCCCCCATACTTCCCATGTTTCCCAAACATTTCCCTGGGAATCGACGATTCTCTTTGTGTCTGTGTGTTTGTTCCCTTCCTGAAACACTGTGTGATCGCCATGGGAACCACCCGCCTTCTCCTCGGGCGTGTCCCAGGCGGCGACGCCCCTGGCCTGCAGCTGCGGCGACTGGGAAGAGCCCCTCTGCTGAGCGATGCCCGGGGACCACGCGGGGAGGCCCCGGAACAGGAACGGGCTGGCGGCAATCCTCGGGGGAGACCACCGTGATGCTTGGAGGCCAGCTCCCACTTCCCAGGTCTCCGACAGCCTCACTTTTCCTAACTTTGCCCATCGGCGGTTTTCCTTCGACTTAGACCCTCTGGGGGTCGTTTTCGGGCCCAGGACATCAAAAATGGGTCCAGGACGAAAACACTACTATCCCAGGAGAAGCAGTCGGGATTTCTAGGGCCGCGGATTGAAAAAACAGATTGGCAGATGTCAGAGCTTATCGCAATTAACGAGTTTGCGGGGCGCCGCAAGCGTGGCATAGCTGCCACAGGCAAAGCATAAGTACTGCGAAACCGTCACAGGTAGGGCATGCTTGCCTCAGGCACGGCGTAAAAGCACGACCCGATCAGTAGAACTGGACCTGCAAGCATGTAACGAAAGTGGTGGAAGGGGGAGGGGGGAGGAGGGGGGAGGGGGAGGGGGAGGGGAGGGGAAGGGGGAGGGGGAGGGGGGAGGGGGGAGGGGAGGCAGGAGCAAGGTTGTCTCCAAGTCCTTGGCAGGTCGCCGTTCTCCTGGCTGCCGGCGCACCGCCGGTACAGCAGGAAGACGTAGGCGCACAGGGCCCACGTCCCGCAGGTCTGCACCATGACGACCCACGCCCACCAGGGGACGCCAGCTTCGCCCTGCTGCGGGTTCAGGGGCGCCTCATCGTACCTCGCCGGAGGGCCGTCTAGGACAACGGCGCCGACCACGCCCGCCCCCGCCCCTCCCCCCTGGTCACGTCATGACTCGCGCTGGCGCCGTGGGAAAGCTGGCCACTCCTCAGCATTCCCAGACGACGCCGGGCGCGAATCGTGACGTGGACGGCCCCCTCCTCCCCCCCGTCGGTCACACCCGTTGGCGCCAAGGGATGAAAAAACGGCCTGCAAACCCGCTCGAACTCGGTCCCCAGAGCCCTCCCCGGGTCCATCCGGACCCGTCTCTCGAGACGGGCCGAGCCTTGGCGGCGAGAGACCCTCCGGGAGGCCCAAGAAGGACGAAAGACGCCAGGGAGGGCCGCCCCTGAGATCCGGCGTCGCGAAAAAATATCCCAGCGTGAAAAATCACGACCGGAGTCCTCGACGCCATCTCTCGAGTCAGATCGACCCGCGATGGCCCCGCTCAGGGCCGAATCCGGACGCGCAAGCGCCCCGAGTGACAAAAATGCGACACCAGGACCTCAGCGGCCGTCGCCTCGGCTGGCTCTCTCATCCGAGCCCGAAGGTCCGACGTCTTGAATTTTCCAAAATGGGTTCCCCCGAAAAACGGACCCCTCCCTGGGCCCGAGTCCTGTTTGTGAGCGTTTTCTTATTCGGCGTTTCGACGCTGGGCGGAAGGGGGGGAGGGGGGGAGTCTGGCTCCGAACCTCTGCTTAGTACGACTGTTTGCAGCAGTGCGTCCTACGGGGGAGACTCGACCAACAGGCGCCAATTATCCCGGCAAAGCAACCTAACAGCGATGTGTATAAGCATATCTGGAAGCATTCCCCTTAAGATTCAGGTGAGAATCCAGTTGTATAATTCTGCTGTTCTCGCAGTCGCAGTCTCATTCGCAATGACAGTCGCAGTGGCAACGGCCTTAGGATCCAATGGAATCCTAAGGATTCCTAGGGATTCCTAAGGCATCCTTAGGCATCCTTAGGAACCCATAGGAATCCTTAGGAAACCTTAGGAATCCTTAGGAATCCTCATTCCTAGGGATTCCTGGCGATTCCTAAGGATTCCTAAGGAATCCTAAGGTTTCCTAAGGATTCCTGAGGATGCTTAACTATGCCTACGGATTCCTAAGGATGCCTACGGATTCCTAAGGATTCCTATGGATTTCGAAGGATTCCTATGGATTCCTACGGATGCCTCAGCCTGCCTCAGTTTAAGTCTCAGCCTCAGCCTGCCTCGGCTTGCCTCAGCCTCAGCCTCAGCCTGCCTCGGCCTCAGCCTCAGACTGCCTAAGCCTCAGCCTCAGCCTGCCTCGGCCTCAGACTGCGTCAGCCTCAGCCTCAGCCTGCCTCAGCCTCAGCCTCAGCCTGCCTCGGCCTCAGCCTCAGCCTCGGCCTCAGCCTGCCTCAGCCTCCCCTCCTCTCCCCCCCCCCTTCCCCCCCTCCCCCATTCAGCCTCACCTGGTCTCAGCTTCGGCCTCAGCCTCGGCCTCAGCCTCAGCCTCAGTCTCAGCCTCAGCCTCAGTCTCGGCCTGAGCCTGCCTCGGCCTCAGCCTCAGCCTCAGCCTCGGCCTCAGCCTGCCTCAGCCTCAGCCTCAGCCTGTCTCAGCCTCAGCCACAGCCTCAGCCTCAGCCTGCCTCGGCCTCAGCCTGCCTCGGCTTGCCTCAGCCTCAGCCTCAGCCTCAGCCTCAGCCTGCCTCAGCCTCAGCCTCAGCCTGCCTCAGCCTCAGCAGCCTGCCTCAGCCTGCAGCCTCAGCCTCAGCCTGCCTCAGCCTCAGCCTCTCAGCCTGCCTCAGCCTCAGCCTGCCTCAGCCTCAGCCTCAGCCTGCCTCGGCCTCAGCCTGCGTCAGCCTCAGCCTCAGCCTGCCTCAGCCTCAGCCTGCCTCGGCCTCAGCCTCAGCCTGCCTCGGCGTGCCTCAGCCTCGGCCTCAGCCTGCCTCGGCCTCAGCCTGCCTCGGCCTCAGCCTGCCTCAGCTCGGGCATTCAAAATATGACACAGGACTGGTGTTCTGGGAACACGAAGATCACGAAATGGCCCACAGCTGGCTCCGGGCAATCAAAATATGGTACAGGAATTGTGTTCTGGGAACACGAAGAACACGCAGTGGCCTACAGTTGGCTCCGGGCATTCAAAATGTGGCATGGGAATGATGTTCTGGGAGCACGAAGAGCACGAAGTGGCCTACAGCTGGCTCCGGGCAATCAAAATGTGGCCTGGGATTGGTGTTCTGGGAAGGCGAAGAACACGAAGTGGCCTACAGTTGGCTCCGGGCATTCAAAATGTGGCCTGGGAATGGTGTTCTGGGAAGGCGAAGAACACGAAGTGGCCTACAGTTGGCTCCGGGCATTCACAATGTGACCTGGGAATGGTGTTCTGGGCATGGATCCCTAAGGATTCCTAAGAATTCCTAAAGATTCCTGAAGATTCCTGGGGCTGACCCTTTTGTCCGGATCTGTCCGGATCCCGCCCAGACCCCCCTGGGGCGTCAAGATGCTCTCTTTTGAGCCCACCAGAAACCTATCAGCAAAAGCTGTTAGGTAAAAACAGCCAAAACCTACTCCATGGATTGGGGGGGGGGAGGGAGGGGGGAATGGGCCCCGCGCCGATCGGCAAACAATGAATCAGAAAAATACGACTGTGGATAGTCCCAGGGCCTGGCGAGGGCCCACAGAGCCCGAAAACTGGCAGAAAAAACTCGCGTCGCGAGTTGTCCCCTGTAGCGGTTGGTCAAGGAGGGGTCTCAGGATGGTGAAAAACAGGCCACAAAAGATTCCCACAGGGGGGACGGGGAGCCCTAGACCGCCCGGTCCAGAAGGCGGTGCGGCAGCCGCTTCGCCTCAAGCATTCCTCGCAACTTATTCCGCAGTCGTGCTCTCGCCCCAGTGTCGGCCACACGTTTGGCCCGGTCGGCCACGATGCCTTGTACAATGTACGCTACAGTGCACATGGCTGTGCTCTCACCCCTGCCCCCCGTAGCCGACCTCCTGCTCATCGACACACCTCTTCACCGCTGCTGCTGATCATCGGGGTGCCCTGCTGGGGAAGCTTTCTTGACCGTCCAGACCAACATGTAGCTGACAGTAAGGGGAGAGAACGACTCCTGAAGAAATTGTGAGAAATCTCAGGCGAAACGGCTGCCGGACTGGCTGCCGGACCAGGCTGTTCAGGGCTACCCGCTCCCCCTGAGGGAATCCTCGGTCCGCATGATACCCCCAGCAGAGACCTCGAGTGAAACGCTTTTTGAGAAAAACTCACGTCGTCATGTTCTTCGCGACGCGAGGGAGTTTGTGCGAGGCGGGGACATATAAGGTCCACCGCCTGTGGAACCGACATCCTGGGATTCCCGCGGGCGGTGGGTATAGATATAATTGGAGACTCCCAGGAGGCCCAAAAGAAGCCCCAGAAGGCTTCAAACATGTCTCCCAGGCGCCCCCGAACGGCCTCTCAACAGACCCCAAGAGGCCCCCCAAAGAAGCATCTTGACGACGACTCTATTTCGCCCCATCGAGAGACGACCCCCAGGGAACTGCTTCACCATCAAAACTCCCCACGCAACGCGTCCGAACGACACCCGCCCCCAAGAGCGCAACATGGGCAACGAACACACAGACAAAAACCAGCGATGCCATATCACGGGCCGGCGGAATGAGCGAAGCGATTCAATAATTGGGCTCCAGGCGGCCCGAACCTATCCATATCCACCGCCCGCCGAGGTCCCCGAAGGTTGATCCCCCAGGCGGCGGCTCTGTAGAAATCCCCGCCTCGGAGTTTGGGCTCTCCGAGCACCCCTGCCGCGTCAGCGCCCCTACGACTGCGCCCGCTGGCTCGGCGGGCTCGGCCGCCTCCGCGCTGGGGCGGCCCGCGCCCCGCGCGTGCCGCGCGCTCGGCCGGGGGAACGGCCCGGCCACGTCCGCGGCGGTGGCCTCCTCGCCCGCGCTGAGCGGCAGCTCGGGCTCGTCGTCGTCGTCGTTGTCGTCGTCGTCGTCCGCGCCCGCGGGAGGCATGAACCCTTCGACCTTCGAGGGGACGCCCGGCGGCCACTTGTGCACCCAGCTCTCCGACGGTGTGCTGTGTTCGGTCCCCGCAATTTTTCCCTCGACTTCAGCCCCTGGGGCCCGCCATCGGGCTCCAGGACCATCACAAAGGGATCCAGGACGCAAAGCTGGCCCCGGGGAGAAGGTCACCGTGCTTCCATGAGGAACGCTGAGCAAAGAACAAAGGGGCTCCTCTGGCCACGGCGATCCTCGGCATCGAATGTGGGCTCCCCGGCCTAGATCTGTGGAATAGCTCGAAAACCAAAGCCCCTCCTGAGCCCGGAGTGGTCCTTGTATCAGCGTCTTGGCTGTACCCAGACATCCAACATCTTGAAAAATCAAGGCGGCGTGTTCTTCGCCGCTTTCGGCCTCCAGGGGCTCTCGCCAGGCCCCAGGACCGTCAAAAACGACTCGGGATGAAAAGCCAGCCCAAGTGAAAGGGTCGACAATTCTGGGGACCCCGCATTGAAAAAACAACACGTGGGGTCTCTCGGCCACCAAACCTGGCCCGGCCGATCCTGGGCCCAGGATTGGCGGCTTACATGCTCTCCTGGCCTCCTCCTCCTCCTCCTCCTCCTCCTCCTCCTCCTCCTCCTCCTCCTCCTCCTCCTCCGCCTCCTCCTCCTCCTAAAGAAGGAGGAGGCAGAGGAGGAGGAGGGGGAGGAGGATGAAGAGAGGAGAAGAGAACGAGGAAGAGTGGGAGGAAGAGGAGCAGAAGGAGGAGCCATGAAGGCGTGTGCGCCGATCCTGGGCCTGGGATGGGCGCGCCCGGGATCGCCAAGGTGGTCTGCTGACGTCCCCCCGAGACCTCCGCGCTGGGCTCTCCGTCTGCGGCGGTCCCTGGCGGCAGTGCCTCCACCAGGCCTGCCTGAGAGTTGCCCGAGTGCTTCATCGGCGCGACCGGCTTCGGCGACGGGACTGTCGGCGGCGCGGGCTTCTCTGCGGCACTCGGGGCCTTCCTCTTGACGACGAGCGTGCCCCGCTTCCTCGGTCGCTTGGTGGTCGTTGGCAGATTGGCTGGCGCCTCCACTGGCGGGGCCTTGTCGCAGAGCCACGTCACCTGGGAGCCGTCGCCAGTCATGTCGCCTCGGTCGTTCAGGATGTGGAGCACCTTGCCCTTTCCAGTGAGATAGACCGACAGCGGGGAATCGAAGGAGTTCTCCAGCCACTCTGGGCAAGCGATGCCGCTCTGCACCGTGACGGCGTAGTCCCGGAAATAGTGGTACACGCCGATACCGTGCGCCTCGTGCGTGCCAACACTGTCCAAGACGCGGTAGCCAACGTAGCCTGCGTCACCCCAGTCCTGGTTCACATCGTAGGGCAACTCCGACTGGTAGAAGTACACCCTGCCGCCCTGGCCACCCCACACTGTCAAGTCCTTCAGTGTGTGTTCCACGGCGAGACCGTAGATCGTGACATCGTCTCCAGTGACCTCAAGCCCAGTGTCGCAGCGATTGTCGCCGTCCCTGACGAGACCGTACTCTCCACTCGGCTTGCCCCAATGGTCGCCGCGCCACAGCCAGAAGTTGTCACCGACAACGTTCCCTGAGGAGATCTGCACCATGAGCCTCGAGCGCTGCTGCTTCTCGGCCGGGTCCCACGGCCCGCCGACCCTGGCAAAAAGGTCGGAAGCGTAGCCGGGGTTCTCTGGATCTCCCTTGAACGCGGTGTCGTCTCCCCACTGCAGCAGCGTCTCCGACAGCGTCTCGCCCGCCTGGAGCAGCACACCCGCGATGCGCACCCCGTCGACGCTCCCCACCTGGATCACAGCGTTGCCCGCCGTGGAGACGAGCGTGGCGAGTCCCAAGCCAAGCACAACCTGGTTCTTGGTGCCGACCTTCAGGGGCTCGTCCAGCTCCCAGATTCCTGCAGGGAGCACCAGGTGCAGCCCCTGATCGAGATGCCTGTTGATGTCGGCGGCCGAATCGCCCTCCTGGGCCACGTACACTTCCTCGAAGGGTATCTTTAGTCCAGCATCGAAGTCCGTGCCGACGCGGTCACGCTGGCTCGGTGGCACGTTCAGGTAAAATTTACCAGCCTCGTCGATGGTAATGAAGGGCTTCTCAGCAATAACTGGCGTCTGATCCACAGTCACAAACGGCATACCATCATCGTGGCCACAATGTGCTTCGGGCGCGTTTTTCGATCCAATGAACGCCATATTCCAAACACCACCAGACCAGCCGCCAACGAAGTCACCATTCCGTACGCAGAACTGCTGCTGGCTGCCCGGATATAGCTTTCCTCCAATCTCCACGTTGCCGAGGAATCCTCCAGAAGCGTAGCCCATGCCAACGCCGTCGACGTACTGAGCGAGATTTAGGTCCTTGTCGACAATAACTCGTCGCATTGGCGCCGCTTGCGAGACAGCCCACAGCATGCTGCTGCGGGTCTGGAAATTCTCCACTGAACGCCAGAAGGAGCTCAGCGCGCCGCCCATGTGGTCCTGGTCTCCCTCTTCGCTGTACGGCCCCCTTGGGGCGTCGAAAACCACGTCTCCAGGCTGGTCGCCGAGGCCCAGCACCTGCGTGTAGAATCCAATCGGCACGTCCACATGGTATGTGCCCGGCTTGAACATGAACGCGAATCTAAGCGGAGAGAACTGCCCGTGGTCCTCACCCCTCCCCTCTCTTGGCGGCGGGGGTGGGGGCACGGTGAAGGGGGCGGCCTTCTGTAAACACAGCGGGGCTCTTGGAACCATGCGCCCCACCCCTGCACCTAGATACGGGGCAAGGGGCCTTCCTGAAGGCCGCCGCCCAGACCCTGCACGCTCCCTCTTGCGAACGGCCGGCCCTCCCCTCCAGAGCCTTGGGGGTCCCGAAGCGGTGTGGACCGTGCGGTGACCTCGAAATCCCAACAGACCTCACCGCACAGTCCGTCACCGCACGGTTCTGGGACCCTGAAGGCCCCAGCCGCCCGAGACATCCTAGGAGACCGATCCAAGTTCCGAAACCGTGCGGAACCCCCGAATCTCCACTAGCTCACCACACGGTGTGGTCAGCGCACCGTTTGGGGGCATCACGCGGGAGGCCCTCCCCTCAAGCGCCGCCTCCCCTCCCTGCCCCTGGAGGCTCCCAGGGGCGCCTCAGGAGACCGACAGAGGCCTCCCTGCCTGGCGACTCCTGCATTAGGCCTGGCCTCCAGAAGTCCCCAGCCCTGGAGAGGGCCCCAGAACGTTCAACTACTCAAGTGCGTGTATATATATATAATGAATATATCTATATATATATACATATACATATACATATACATATACATATACGTATACATATATATATATATATATATATATATATTCATATATTCATATATATTCATATATATATATATATATATATATAAATACACCTATACGTATACCTATACGTATACCTATACGAACGCCCTGCGGGCGATAAGGAGGTTAGGGGGGATTGAGATCAAATGCCCACCCTGACTGACCTCCAGCCTGTCACTTTGAGAGATGGGTTGGATTGGAGAAGATGGATTGGATAAGATAAGATGGATTGGATTGGCCCGCCGCAGGCGCAGAAACAAATGAATTGATGGATTGGGTTGGATGGATTGGGCTGGGTGGGATAAGATCAGATGGGACAAGATGGGTTGGATAAGATAAGATGGATTGGATTGGACAAGATGGATTTGATAAGATAAGCTGGGTTGGATAAGAAAGCCCGCCGCAGGCGCCGACAATAATGAATTGATGGATTGGGTTGGGTGGATTGGATTGGATTGGATAAGATGGATTGGATAAGATAGGATGGGTTGGATTGGAAGAAATGGATTGGATAAGATAAGATGGATTGGATTGGCCCGCCGCAGGCGCAGAAAAAAATGATTTGATGGATTGGGTTGGGAGGATTGGATTGGGTGGGATAAGATCAGATGGGACAAGATGGGTTGGATAAGATAAGATGGATTGGATTGGACAAGATGGATTGGATAAGATAAGCTGGATTGGATAAGAAAGCCCGCCGCAGGCGCCGGAAAAAATGAATGATGAAATTAGCGACATGCGTTAGCGCCGGGACGCCCGGGACACCCGGGACACCTGGGACACCACCAGGCCCAACTGGGGCACCTCCCGGCCACCGGCGGACGGGAACCGGACTTTCGCTCCTACTGACACCCGGGACACCCGGGACACCGCCCGGCCCAACTGGGACACCTCCCGGCCACCGGCGGACGGGCAACGGACTTTCGCTCCTACTTCGGCCTAGCTACAGGAGAATCACGCGCCGCTTCGCCTCGCCCGCACGCACGACACGAACACGAAACCGAAACCGATTTCCTGGTGGGGGGTCTCCGTTTCACTGCGATCTCACCCCCCAACCTCCGATACACATCACCCCTCATACACAAATATGGATGTTCATGTACAAATATACACGAGCATGCATGCATGAAAACATAATACTTACATTCAGTTCTATATCTATCTATATATGTGTGTACACATATGCATAAATATATGTGCTTTTATATATGCATACATTGAACTACATAAATGCAACTTGTAAGTTCGCACACGCAAGCTAACATACATATGTTTATAGCGTAAACAGACGCTCACCTACCTACATGCATGCATGCATTCATGCATGCATACGTACATAAATGAACGCATACCTACATACACATATGCATACATACGTACAAACGTACATACGTACATACGTACATACATACATACATACATGCATACATACATGCCTACGTGCATACACAAAAATACATACATACATACGTACGTACGTACATACATACATACATATACATGCATACATATATACATACATACATACATACACACATTACATTACATTGCATTGCATTACATTACATTACACTACATCACATTACATTGCATTACAATACATTACATTACATTACATTACACTACATTACATTACATTACAATACATTACATTACATACATGCAGACAGACAGACAGACATACATACATACACACATACCTACATACATACATTATACACATACATCCATACATACATACATGCATGCATGCATGCCTGCATGCATACAAACATACATACATGCATACAAACATACATATATACATGCATGCATGCATGCATGCATACATGCATCCATATGTACGTACATGCATGCATACAGACATGTATGCAAACATACATGCATACACACACATGCAGTCATACATACATACATGCATACAGACGTGCATGCAAACATACATACATATCTACGTAGAAATACACACACACACACATGCGTATACGTATACTCACACTTGCGACACTACGGGGAGCTCCCCGAAGCTATACAGTCCTGGTCCTCCTTCTCGTCCAGCTTCCACTCCCCCACCCCTGGAGAGCTCTCGCGCGGAGGTGGGCCCCCACACCGCCAGGAAACCTACAACTCTCGGATGTGCTCGGTGCCGCTCGGTCGTCTCAGACTCCATGCCGGTTCGCGAGGCTCGTGCTCGCTTGCTTTGGGAAATACCCCAAGTGGCTTCCGCCGCTGAGCATCAGCAGTCTCGCGCCGCTGCATTGAGCGGGATAGCCACTGTAGGTTTTTGCTTCTCCACCCTCCTCGTCATCATCTCCGTCCCCCTTCTCCTGCAATCCTTGACGCTGGGCCTCATTACTCTCACCTCCCTCTTTAGTCTTCCCTCCCTCTCTCCCTCCCTCCGCCTCCTCATCCCTCCAACAACTCGGGCTCGAACCATTTTGGCGAGCCCGTCTCCTGTGCCTGCACGAGGTGTTTGGGGCATTTGTTTGCGAGCGCTCCAGTGAGCCGTTCCCGAAGACAACCAACACAGGAGTTTCTTTCTTTCTTTCACATCATGGCGAACTATGGGCACTTGTGGTCTCGTTGCAAGTGTGGGCGTGCTGAATGCACGCTCCTGGCCAACAGCAGACAGTGCCCGACCTGCAATCGGCAGGTCAAGCTACACAAGTCAAAGTATGGTGATGATGGTGACAAGTCTGGCGTCCAGGGTGGCAAAGGCAAAAGACGGCAGCAAGCGTCCTGATGGACGCGTCGCATGCGGCTGCAGAAGCTGTGCGAGGTGCTGTCAGTGCGTGGATGGATGCAGACCACAAGCGCTCCCAGGAGTTGGGCAATGTGGTCAGGCTCCAGCAGGCGCTCACCACAGCGCAGGAGAAGGCTGCAGCGGCGGGGCTGGTGCTGGCCCAGGCGGCGAGGGCCAAGACGCAGGCCACGGCAGCCATGGCGGCGGCCGGGGGCCTTGCGCTGGCGGCAGCAGCAGGCAGGCCAGGCACGGCCTCGCCCAAATTCGAGCTGAAGGTGGACACCACCATCTTCGAGGGCCTGGAAGATCTTGAATGTGAGGAGGCCGAGCGCACCGACGTGCGCAAGCTAGAGAAAAAGAGGACGGCGCTGCAGGCGCTCCTCAGCACGAAGGCACGAAGGATTCCGAGGTGAACAGCGTGCTGTCCACGGCTGCAGAGGTGCGCGCGGCGGTGCAGAACAGGATGGCCAAGAAGCGTAGAGTTGTCGAAAGCGAAGCTGGGGTGCAATATATGGGGTGCATCAAGTACCGTGCTATATATATATATATATATATATATATATATATATATATATGTATGTATATATGTATGTGTGCACACACAAATATACAACCATATGCACAAACATACATCGGTATACCTACATGTGGCACTATGTATATGTGTGTGCGTACGCGTGTCATACAATTTATGTGATGCAATCAATGTTGTGCAATGAACTGGTGCAGTATATGATGGGGGCAACACGAGCTTTTTTCCGCGCAATATATATATATATATATATATATATACACATACATGTATATATACATACATACATACATACATACATACATACATACATACATACATACATACATACATACATGCATGCATGCATGCATGCATGCATGCATGCATGCATGCATGCATGCATACATACATACATACATACATACATACATACATACATACATACATACATACCTGCTGAAATCTACGTGGGGCGAAACATGTGATGAATTCTACGTGGTGCAATCAATCACTTGCCGAACTTGAAACTGTCAACTCCACTGCTCGCGCAATCATCCCACCCACCCACCCGCAACTTGGTTTGCAAAACCCATGCGGGACCGAACACAGATATCGCTCTGGGGTCGTCTTGGAGCCCTCGGGGGCGTCTGAAGAGCGCCCCAAGAAGGCCGGAGAAGCAAGACGGCCGACGACGACGACGACGACGACGACGACGACGGCGGCGACGACGACGACGCCAACGTCGACGACGACGAAGACGACGACGCCGACGACGACGACGACGACGAAGACGACGACGACGTCGCCAACGAAGACGACGACGAGGGAGGAGGGAGGACGACGACGGCGACAACGACGACAACGACGACAACGACGAGGAGGAGGGAGGACGGCGACGACGCGAACGACGAAGAAGGAGGAAGGACGGCGACGCCGACGACGACAACGACGAGGGAGGAGGGAAGACGACGACGAGACGACGACGACAACGACGACGACGACGACGGTGACGACGACGGTGACGAAATAGGAGGGACGACGACGAGACGCCGACGACGGACGACGACGACGACGACGAGGGAGGAGGAGGAAGGACGACCACGGCGACAACGACGATGGAAACGACCACGACGCCAAAGAGGACGACGACGACGAACACGAGGAAAGACACAGGACGACGTAGGCGACGACGACGACGACGACGACGCGGGAGGAGGCAGGACGTCGACGACGATGCCGCAAGAGCGCGCGCGCACACTTTTGTTGAAAATCCGTGCTGCGAAACCTTGTGTTTTGTTTTTTGTAGGTTTTTTCGACGCGCGATTTTGAAATCCTTCCGAAACCTATGGGTTTTGAAAGATTTCGGCGTACGCGCGCGACGACGCGCGCATCTGCGCTTCGTCCCGGTTTTGCACAGAATTCTCGCGAGGCACACGCGCAAAGGCGTTCGACAGATTTCGACATGCGCGCGCGAAACGCCCGTTTGGTAGCATGCTGTGAAAATATTGAAAACAAATGGTTTTATTAAGATTTCGCAAGAGCTCGCGGTTAAGTTTCTTTGGCAAATCTGTGTTACGAAACCATGTGTTTTTGTATGTTTTTTGGAAACTCGATTGCGAAATCCTTCCGGAGTCGAAAGTTTTTGAAGGATTTCGGCACGCGCGCGCGACGACGCGCGCGCGCACTTCGTCCCATGTTTTGCAAGGGATTCGTGAAAAAGTGCTATGCTGGAGCACAGAAAATCACCGCATAATGTTTTTTTTTACAAGGGAACCTCAGGGGGGCGGGAACCCAGCCCCCCGGGGATAGGGCAAATTCATATTCAGGATGGACATGTGGTCAGAATCATTTATTATTTACATACCCGGAAGGGGGGCCGATAACGCCGGGGGGGGGTAGAGTCTATTCTCTTTGTAAAAATGAAAAAGTGATTTTGACAAACGAAATGGCAAATCCCACGCGCTTGCAAACATCCCACCCACCACCCGCAACCTGGTTTGCAAAGCTCACGCGGTGACCACTGCGATGCATGCTTGGCGTTGGCTGGTGCATCTATGCAGCCGCGCCGACCCTAGCACGCGCGCGCAGCGGCCGGCTAGTTTGGCGCCGCCGACGCGGCCGCGGTGGCGCTGACCGCAGGGCGCATCCCAGCGGGCACTCCACTGCGAGTCGGCGACTTGGGAGGGCGCGGTATCATGGCAACGCCGACAACGGTACACACGATGATGATAGCAGCGATGCTGGTGACGATGTTCGCACCGACGAAGGCGCGGCCAGTGCGGGCGCCGATGCTGATCACGCCGACGACGATGAAGGCGTCCTTGCGTCGGCGATGGAGGTTTTGGAAACTAGTTCGACATGCGCGCGCGGCCCCGAAAGGGCGTGCGAATGATGTTGGCATGCGGCGCCAGACGCCCGCTTGGCAGAATCCAATGAAAAGGTTGAAAATCGATGGTTTTCTCAAGCATTCGCAAGAGCGCGCGCAAGCAAGCAATTTTTGACAACTGATGTTGCGAAACCATATGTTTGTTGTATGTGGTTTGGGCATTCGGTTTTGAGATCGCTACGAACCCCTAGGTTTTTGAAGGAATTGGTCATGCGCGAGCGACGACGCGCGCGCGTGCACTTCGTATCGTTTTTTGCAAAGGATTCTCGCGACGGCACGCGCGCAAGGGCGTTCGAACGATTTCGACATGCGCGCGCGAAGCCCGTTTGGCAGCATTTCCTGCGCGCACGCTTTTTGTTTAATCCTTGTTGCGAAACCGTGTGTCTTATGTTCTTATATATTGCTTGCATACTCGATCTTGGAATCTCTACGAAACCCATGGTTTTTGAAGGATTTCGGCATGCGCGCGCGACGACGCGCGCGCGTGCACTTCGTTCCATTTGTTGCAAGGGATTCTTGAAAACATGACTTCTGATAAACGAGTGCGCGCGCATAGCATTTGTTGCTGAGGATGGCGGGGGGGGTCGATACCGGCTGGGCTGCATATTTGGGGTGGACGATGGGGCAGAATCACAGGTAAACTGCACCACGAAAAAGGTGCACCGATAACCCAAAGAGTACCCTGGTTAGCCTCCCCCAGGAGGGTTCTCTGAATTTCCTGGGGGCCGTGGGACATGCAAAGACACACGAGATCCGCACATCCGAAGCCAAAAACCCTTGCAAGATCCGCGCTACCGAGGCCTCAATCATTTTGCAGATTGCGCGATATCTGCGCTGCCGATGCCACAATCCCTTACAAATTGCGCCATATTCGCGCTGCCGAAGCACATTCCCTCACGAGTTGCTGTAGACTCGAGCTGCCGAGGCCACGGCCCCTTTGCAAATCGCACCTGGTTTGCGCTGCCCGCATTCCCTGCAAGTTGCGCCATACTCGCGCTGCCGAGACCGCACAATCCCTCAAATTGCACCGCACTCGTGCTGCCGAAGCGATACAATCCCTCGCAAAGTGCACCGTACTCGCGCTGCCGAGGACGCAATTCGTAGCAGATTGCACCAGATTTGTGCAGCCGAGGCCACAATCCCTTGCGAATTGCGCCATATGCGCGATGCCGAAGACACAATCCCTTTCAGATTGCGCCATAGTCGCGCTGCCGAGACCACACAATCCCTCGCGATGTGCGCCATCTTCGCGCTGCCGAGGCCACAACCTCTCGCAAATTGCACCGTACTCGCGCCGCCGAGGCCCCAATCCCTTGCAAATTGGATCATACTCGCGCTGCCGAGGCCACAATCCCTTGCAATCTGCACAATAATCCCGCTGCCCAGGCCACAACCCCTTTACAAATTGCACCATACTCGCGCTGCCGAGGCCACACAATCCGCAGCAAATTGCGCCATATTCGCGCTGCCGAGGACGCAACCCCTTGCAAATTGCACCAGTTTTGCGCAGCCGAGGCCGTAATCCCTTGCGGATTGCGCCATATGCGCGCTGCCGAAGCCACAATCCTTAGCAAATTGCACCAGAATCGCGCTGCCGAAGCCACATTCCCTTCTGCAGATTGTAAAATTCTCGCGCTGCCGAGGCCACAATCCCTCGCACATTGCGCCATACTCGCGCTGCCGAAACAACAATCCCTCGCAATGTGCACCATATTCGCGTTGCCGAGGCCACAATCCCTCGCGAATTGCACCATATTCGCGCTGCCGAGGACGCAATCCATCGGAAATTGCACCAGATTTGCGCAGCCGAGGCCGTAATCCCTTGCGACTTGCGCCATATGCGCGCTGCCGAATCCACAATCCTTAGCAAATTGCACCAGAATCGCGCTGCCGAAGCCACATTCCCTTCTGCGAATTGTAAAATTCTCACGCTGTCGAAACCACAATCCCTTGCAATGTGCACCATATTCGCGCTGCCGAGGCCACAATCTGCACCATATTCGCGTCGCCGAGGCTACAATCCTTCCCAAATTGCACAGTGTTCGTGCTGCCGAAGGCGCAATCCCTCGTAACTGGAAACGCTCTTGTTTCCGACGCCACGATCCGCCGCTAGTTGCACCAGATTCGCGCTCTCGAGGCCCCAATCTTTTGTAAATTGCGCCATATTCGCATTCCCGAGGCCACGATCGCTGGTAAATTACACAGTGTTCGCGTCTCCGAAGCCACGACCCTTTGAACATTACGCAATAGTCGCGTCCCTGAGGCAACGATCGTTCGTAAATTACGACATGCTCGCCGTCCCCGACGCCACGCTCCCTTGCAACATACGCCGGGGAACCCTAAGACTGTCCAAGCATCGCGACTTTGCGCGACGTAGCCTCAGGCAGCCCATAGTCGTTCAAAGTGGGCAGCCGATACACAGCATGAGGGGAAGTTCGCAAAAGGCAGCACAGAGTTCAACGCTATCATCTGAATATCATTTTGTCTTGAAGATGACCAGTAGTCCTCGCACGAAGCGTCGATACTGCTTCACGACGGCGCCCAGGCATCCCAAC
Organism: Prorocentrum cordatum; assembly: GCA_963575745.1. Classification (NCBI taxonomy): domain Eukaryota; class Dinophyceae; order Prorocentrales; family Prorocentraceae; genus Prorocentrum; species Prorocentrum cordatum. The sequence goes on along the minus strand of CAUYUJ010004558.1, from coordinate 1,270,879 downwards.
ATGGCTCCTGCATGTTCCATTGTGATGGAAAGGGGGGCGGCGGCAGAGGGAGAAGCCCTTGCGGATATACATATATACATGTACATACATACGTACATGCATACATACGTACGTACGTACGTACGCACACACACACACACATGCATGCAGACATGCATACATACATGAATGAATAACTGAATGCGTACATACATACATAAACACGTATAGCTATATATATATATACACATATACGTATACATGTGTGCGTGCACACACCGATATACTTGTACATACTAGAACTATGGCGCGCGCTTCGCGCGCGCTCAAGTTCTACCGCATGCTGCGGGGTGGTTCCCCAAGCGAGTGCGGTCGCCAGAACGAAGACCAGAAGCAGTCAGAACCATTATCACTGTCAAGATCGTGATCGTAATCATCGTCGTCACCGATGCCATTCAGAACATCGTAGTCCTCATCATCACCATCACCATCACCATCATCATCATCATCATCAGCAGCAGCATCATCATCAACAGCATCATCATCGTCGTCACCATCATCACCATCGACAACAACAACATCATCATGAGAATCATCGACAACAAGGGCAACAACAACATCATCGGAATAATCACCACCAGTATTATCAGAATCATCCCCATCGCCATTATCAACAACATCATAACTAGCAGCAGCATCATCATACTCATGATGTCATCATGATCATCATCATCGTCATCATCATCACCAGCATCATCCTCATCGTCATCGTCATCGTCATCGTCATCGTCGTCATCATCATCGTCATAATCCTCGTCGCAATAAGCATTATCATCGTCATCAGTACCATACTCAGCATGACTATCATCGTCGTCATGATCACCATCAAATTCATCATCGTCATCGACACGCGAGTGCTCTCTCGCGCGACTTCACTTGCACTGATATTGGAGCCTTCTGGGAGCCCTCCGAGGCCGAGCTGCAGGGACCTCGCAAGGGCACCAGGAGAAGCCGAAGAGGGCTCCAGAGGGCTCGAGAGCAGTGGTAGGCAAATCACGCGAGCGCTCTCTCGCGTGACTTACCCTGCACTGCTGTGGAAGCCGTCTGGGAGCCCTCCCAGGCCGCGCTGGAGGGCCTCAGCAGGGGCGGGTAAGGGCCCCAGGAGGGCCTGAAGAGGGCTCCCACGAGCAGGGAGAGGTAAGTCACGCGCCCTCTCTCGCGTGACGCCATTTTGAAGACCTCTGACAGCCCTCCCGGAGAAGGCCCAAGAGGGTCTCGAAGGGGGCCCAGGAAGGCCCCTCCTGGGGCCCAGGAGGCCCCGGAGGCCTCGTGGGCCGTTTTGGGGCCCCCGCAGGCTATATTGGCACCTCCGTGGGGGCACCTGAGGTGGTCTTGGGGCGATCTTGGGCGCCTCTTGGGCCGCGTCTTTGAGCGTGGAGAAGCTGGAAAGGCAGCCATGCGAAAATCTTCGAAACAAAAAACGTAAAACAAATCGACGAATTGCATTTCTTGGGACTCTCGTGGGAGTGCGCTTGGAGGTATCTTGGGTCGTCTTGGAGGCTTCTTGCCGTGGGGAGGGCTTCGGGGCGTGCGGAGCGCCTCTGTTAACGGTTCAAGGCACTCTGGGCCGTCTTGAGGCTCTCCGGGGGGCTGTCTTGAACGCCCGAGAGGGTGGCACCGGAGACGGGGAGGGGGGGGGTCGCATTTGTGTATAGATATATATATATATATATATATATATATATATGTACACATATGTGTGTATATATAAAAACATACAGATGTATAATATATACATGATATATAGATATATACGTACATGTATACATGCATACATGTTATATTTGCGTGTGCGTGCAGACATATACTACGTAAAACAACGAGAATCGCCCCCCCCATCCCCTTCCCGTCCTCGGGCTCGTGGCCTCCGTTCGTCGTGAAGGCCTCGTTGGCCACCTGGGTGATCTCGTCGGCGGGCGTGTCGGGCCCCCAGACGTAGACGCCCTTGGGCCACGCCGGCGGGTTCGGCTGAGGCTCCGCCCTCGCCCGCAGGGTCGCCGGGGCCGCGAGGCCGGCCAGCAGGACCAGGCGCTGCGCCCCACGACCGCCCATGACCCCCTCTGCAGGCACTACCGCCCGAGAGACAGTGGGCCTCCAGTTCGAGGGCAGTGCGAGCCCGAACGGCTCCAGAAGGATCGGGGGTCGAAGGCCGCGGCGCGCGGCGGATGCTCGGCCGTCGCCGTCCGCTGCGGCGGAGTCGCCGTCGGCGCAGCGGTTGGGGGAGGTGGGGGCGGGGCCGCAAGGGCGCGAGGAGGGGCGGGAGAAACAAAAACAGTGCAGAGGGGGGGCCCGTAGCGGTGGCCACTGGCTGGCGTGCAAGCCAGTCGGAGGACGAGGAGAGGGGGAGTGCACTGGACTCGGCACGCAATGCAAGCCAGCAGGCGGACGTTCCAGAGTCAACAGCCAGGCAAGATGTTGCCAGGTTCAGCACGTCGGCGACGCAACAGGCGGCACCAAAATCGGACAATACCGAAAATCATCGGGAAAGGGAAGGGGAGTGCGTGGAGAAACAGGGGAGGGCGAGGGCGAGGGGGAAGGAAAGGGCGGAGGGGGGGGAGAGGGGGGGGGGGGGGGGGGGCGGGGGGGGGGGGTAGGGCGAAAGGAGCAGGGAAGCAGCGTGAGAGGGGGGGAGGGTAGCGGGCATCGGCAGAGGCAGGGGCAGGGGACAGGCGGGCGAGGAGCGAGGGGGGAGGGGGGGCGAGCTGGGCGCGCTCGCGCCACGTGTGACATCTCAAAGCCACCCACCCGCGCCTTCCCGTAGCGCACGTTCGTCTCACGCTCGCGAGAGTCGGCCGTCGTGAGAGAGGGAGGGCCTCGACGCTCGAGCCGGTCTTGGACGAGGCGCCGCCAGGGGCTTCAGCGCGGATCCTAGAAATCCGCGTGGAACTCCGAAAGTTCATGTTTGTGCCATGTTTACAAGAACGGCGATCATGCACCTTACCATGCTTTGGACTCCCTTCAGGCCTCGCTACAATGCAGCAACAGTTTTCTTGCTCCGAGGGCCGAAAACGTATGCCCCAGACCATTCCTGGGTCGAGAGTCGACGACGCCTCGGGGGACGCCAACGCGGTACGGTGCTCACACGTCCTCCGCGGATTTACGCCGTTTCTCGTTCCCCGATCAGGGGCGCAGGGCGACCGCCAGGGCGCGCCCTGGACTGCCGCGGGCAGCCAGCGTCCGGAGGCACTCGCCGGAGCGCGCGCTCCACAGCTTCACCGTGCCGTCGCCGCTGCCAGTGGCCAGCGTCTCCGCGTCGGGGCCGAGGTCCAGCGACTGGACGGCCTCGCGGTGGCCTTGGAGGAAGACAACACGGCACAGAAAAACACACCTTCGAAGCTCTGCGAGGACTTCTTCGATCGGCACCGTCCGAAGTTCCAACTCTCGGAAACCTTCACAAACTTCACCCTGCGGATTGCCTGCATAGCTGCAGCTGGACATTCGAAGTTTCGAAAACGGCACAGACTGCACCGCGCGGATTCCGTAAATCGGCGCTGGGCCCTCCCTGGCGCGCGGAGCGCGCCAGGGGTGGTGCCAGCAGCGCCGCCAGGGGGGGTCCGGCGCCGGCGGTGCCGCCAGGGGGGGAGAGAATCCGTGCGGACCTCCGAAATTCTGAGCTTGTGCCGCCGTTTCTCTCCCGATGGCCTCCCAGCACGCTCAGGCACGCGTGCGAGTCCACGTCCCAGATCCTGGCGCTGCCGTCGAAGGTTAGACGCTCGTTCTGGGGACTTCCTGGAGCCACTCGCTCCACTGATGCATCGATGATGCGTCGAACGTCCGCCGAACATGCGTCCAACTTGAGTCGAGCAGATCCGTGACCCAGCCTCCAGGAAGGTCTCAAGAGCGACGAACGTATCCGTATCCACGCCCTCGCGGTCTGGATTTCAGGCCGCGATCCCGCGGATACGCGGTCGCACAAAAACGCTCCGTGCGGGGCACCCGAGATAAGCCGTATCCGCAGGGTCGCGGCCCAAGAGCCCCGCTGGCGAGGCCGCGGAGACGCATATGGCGTGTTCCGGAACACTGAGCCCAAAAATGTTGCTCACATCTCTTGGGGGCGCATCTTTTACTTCCGCCGCCCTTTCGCTGCCCTTCCGCCGAGGAAATGGCGCCAACTCCTTCGGCCCTCGAAGGCGAAGCCCTCTCTGAAACGCCTCCTCCGCCCTCCGCCCACGAAGGCCCCCGGAGCGAGCATCCAACGAAGGAGCCCGTGAGCGCCAGCCTCGGGCCCGCGGGCAGCGCGGCGCAGAGCACGGGGCCCTCGTGGCCGCGCAGGACGCTCTGCGCCGCCACGGCCGCGGGCGCGCCCTCCGCGCCAGGCGGGGCCAGGCGCCACAGGCACGCCAGGCAGTCGAAGGACCCCGTCAGGACGAGGGACGCGTCCGCCGAGACCGCGACGGCCCGAGGAGGGAAAGGCGGGCGATCGACGTCTTACATCCCTGCCCCTGCTCGCGCTCCCCGGCCCCACGGGGGGCCAAGAGCGGCGGCATGGCCAGAGTTTGGGCCTGCGGAGCCACGTGTCCTTGTCCATGCCCCTGCTCCCCGTGGTGCCCGGAGTGGGGGGCAGCGGCAGGGGTATGGATCGAGCGTCGATTGTCGAAGAGACGGCACAAGCACAAACTGTCGGAGGTCCGCGCGGCTTTCTGGGATCGGAGCTCGGGCCCCCTCGGCGGCGCCTCCAGCGCCGCCCTTGGCGCACCCCGCGCGCCAGGGCAGGGGGGTCCAGCGCCATGCCAAGAAATGCAGCCGACCTCCGAAAGTTTGTGGTGATGCCGCCTTTCCCCTCTTCGAATCGCGAGCACCAGGCAGGCGTCGTGCCCGGGCAGGACAGATCGGGTGTTGCCAGAAGCGGCCCTGACCCAAGGTGTCCCCAGCGTCCCGCGCCGCTAGGGAGCCGCTCGGGTCCTCTGGGCCTCGTGAGGGGTTTCGGGTACTGGTTTTCGAATCGAGAAGAACGGTTTTTAGTAGACGCTGCAGTTTCAAGTCGGCGCGGCGTTGTTGGACCGGCGATGGAAAAAGATTCAGGATCACCCAGCGTTGCTGGATTCTCATGTGAAGCGTTCTCTAAGAAAGCTGTTCGAGAATATCGTTATTGCGCTGTTGTACATAATTTTAACTTGGTGCTCGCGTTTTCGGACTGGGTGCCTTGGAGGCCGTGGGGGCCTCCCTAGGCAAGCTGGGGTCACCTTGGGCCAGGGCCACTTCTGTGAGTATCCCTCAACCTAGCCGCATCCCCACTGGCATGGCAATGGCCCCACTGACCGATTTACCCCCCTGGATATAAACAAATGATCCTGGGTCGAGGGTTCGCAAGCCCCACAGATGAGATGGGTCCCAGGGTTCCACAGCCCTCCACCAGAAGGGATGGGACGACGACGACGACGACGACGACGACGACGACGACGACGACAAGGACGACGACGACGACGAAGGCGACGACGACGACGACGACGAAGGCGACGGCGACAGCGACGGCGACGGCGACGGCAACGGCGACGGACGACGACGACGACGACGACGACGACGACAACAACGAACCACTCCACACCCACAGTGAGGGGAGGGGCACCAGCACCCACCACCACGCCAAGCCCACAGGGCCACGACCACAGGGGGGGTGATCCCATTCGCTAGGCCTTTGCGAGGCCTACAGGCGTACCAATCCAGCTGGGGCGAGGGGGCGCCCGATCCCATGAGCACGCGGGGGGGAGGCGGAGCCCTGGATCATCAGAGTGAGGGGGCTGAACCGAACGGTCATTCACTGTCCCTGGGTGCGTGGCTGAAGTGGAATTCCGCGATGCGAATTCTTGTTGTTGTTGGTGTTGTTGATGTTGTTGCTGTTGTTGCTGCTGGTTTTGTTGTTGGTATTGTTGTTGGTGTTGCTATTGTTGGTGTTGTTGTTGTTGATGTTGTTGTTGTTGTTGTGTGTGTTGTTTGTTGTTTGTTGTTTGCTGTTTGTTGTTTGTTGTTTGTTGTTTGTTGTTTGTTGTTTGTTGTTGTCGTCGTCCCACCCGCGACCCGCCCCGCGACCCACCCGCGACCCACCCCGCGACCGACCCGCGACCCACCCGCGACCCACCCCGCGACCCACCCGCGACCCACCCTGCGACCCACTCGCGACCCACCCGCGACCCACCCGCGACCCACCCCGCGACCCACCCAACATTTTCGGCGCCTGCGGCGAGCTTCTTTTGCATTCGTTCCAGGTGGAGAACCTGCGACCCACCCGCGACCCAAACCGCGCCCGCGACCCACCCGCGACCCACCGCGACCCACCCGCGACCCACCCGCGACCCACCCTGCGACCCACCCAAAATTTTCGGCGCCTGCGGCAGGCTTCTTCTGCATTCGTTCCAGGTGGAGAACCTGCGACCCACCCGCGACCCAAACCGCGTTCAGTGTACAAATCAAAATGTTCGGCGCCTGCGGCGGGCTGTTTTTGAGTTCCTTCCAGGTGGAGGTGGAGAGCCCGCGACCCACCCGCGACCCAAACTACGTTCACTGAACAGGTCAAATTTCGGCGCCTGCGGCGGGCTTCTTTTGCATTCGTTCCAGGTGGAGAACCTGCGACTCAAACCGCGTTTAGTGTACAAATCAAAATGTTCGGCACCTGCGGCGGGATGTTTTTGAATAGATTCCAGATGGAGGTGGAAAGCCCGCGACCCACCCGAGACCCAAACTACGTTCACTGAACAAGCCAAAAACTCGGCGCCTGCGGCGAACTGTTTTTGCATGGGTTCCGGGTGGCCCACCAGCGATCCCCCCCGCGCTGAACTTGTCAGAGCACGACGACGACGACGATGAGGACGAGGACGCGGACGAGGAAGAGGAGGAGGAGCAGGAGGAGGAGGAGGAGGGCGCCATCGACAGGGAAGATGAGGGCCACTAGGTCCGCCGGCTCGACGCCCACGTCGCCCGCGCCCGCCCCCTCACTCTGATCCGCAATTGCGGGGTGCTACGTATATCATCTGGGGTTGCCCCCCCTTCTCCCCACCCAATGGATATGGGATCGAGCCCTCCCCCCCCCCGCTGGATAGGTACGCCCGTGAGCCTCGCGAAGGCCTCGCAGAATTGGATCGCTGCCCACCCCCATGGTCGTGGCCCTGTGGGCGTGGCGTGGTGGAGGGTGCCGGTGCACCACCCCCCCTGTGGGTATGGGGTGGTTCGTCGTCGTCGTCGTCGTTCTTCGTCCGTTGGCGTCGGCGGCGGCGGCGTCGGCGTTGGCGGCGGCGTCCGCGGCGGCGGCGGCGGCGTCGTCGTCGTCGTCGTCCGTTGTGGTCCGCGGCGTTGGCGTCGGAGGCGTCGTCGCCATCGCCGTCGCCGTCGGCGGCGGCGGCGGCGTCAGCGTCGGCGTCGGCGTCGGCATCGGCGTCGGCGTCGGCGTCGGCGTCGGCGTCGTCGTCGTCGTCCCCAACCCATCCCATTGGGGGGGGGGCTGTGGTACCCTGGGACCCGTCCTGTCTGGGGGGGGCCGGTGAACCCTCGACCCAAGATCTCATATGCTGCTCCATGCGGGCTTCGCGGGGCCTATCCCCAACTTGCGGGGTGAGCTGGCGGGGCCGAGACACCATGGCCCAATTTGGGGATGGGGATCGGCGAAACGATGCTGCTTCCAGCAACGCCCAAGACGAGGGTGCACCTGCCGGTGTGCGAGCACCACAGCCTCGCGTCCCCGTCGGCGCCCCCAGTGGCTGCGACGCCGGCGTCCGCAGACAACGCCACGGCGGCCACGCCGCCCGCGTGCCTGGAGAAGGTGCGGAGGCACGCGCCCGACTCCAGGCTCCACAGCCGCGCGCACCCGCCCACCAGCCCGCAGAGCGCCAGGGTCCCGTCGCGGGAGAGGGCCACCGCCCTCACGGCTCCCCCTCGCGACTTCAGCCTCTGCACCTCCCGGCCGCCCTCGGCGCCGCGGACGCAGACGCCGCCGTCACCGCAGCCGCCGACCACGAGCAACCCATCGGCGGAGAAGGCGCAGGAGTGCACCGTCGTGACACCAGCATGGGCACCAGGACAAAAAACGATGCAAACTTAAACATAAACGTTTGGAGGTCCACGCGGATCTCTTGGATCTGTGCTGGACCCCCTCCCTGACGCGCGGAGCGCGCTGGGGGCGGCGTCGGAGGAGCCGCCAAGGGGGTCCATCGCAGACCCCAGCGATCCGCGCGGACCTTCGGAAGATTCTGCTTGTGCCGTTTGTTCTCCCACGAATAAGAGGCGCGCTCGATGTACTCCCCGGTGCCTGCGTTCCACGCGGTCACCCCTCCGTCCTCGTGCCCGACAAGCAGCCGCGGCCACTGGGTCAGCACCACGCCGACCTCCTGGCTCTCCAGGATGCCAACGTCGGCCACAACCTCGTCGCCAAGGAGGACTCTGCCCCCAAGGATGACCGAGGGCATACAGGCTGTGCCCACCTCGCTGACGATAGCCTCGCGCAGTTGCGAGATGGTCGACGTGGGCTGCAGGGCGACCTGCGCCAGCACCTCACCGTTGAAAACGGAGCGCGCCGCGATCATGACATCGCCCTCCACCATGGCCGCGCCCCGTGGGCCGTAAGCGATGCGAGGGAGGCGCACGAGGGGGCTGTCTGGCCGCAGGCAGCCGGGCTCGGGCGCGCCTGAGCCAACGACTACGGACTGCAGGCGGCTAGTCTTGAAAACCCGCGCTGGGGTCGTCGCCGCGTAAACGCAGCGCGAACCTACCGCATGCCTCAGGAAAGGGCATCCGTTTTCTCCCCGTGCCCTCTGGAGTAGAATATTAAAAGACAGACGCATAAACTTCTGGAGCTCTGCGCGAACCTCCGAGAAATGTGTTTGTACAGTTTTTGTTGCGCTTCGAATGCTGACTCGCGACCCGCTGTTGGAGCCACGTCCAGCCGCGGCGACGACAGCCACAAAGGGGCAATGCAGGCTGACTCGGGAGGGGGATCCCGATAATGTGCGAGTCGTCTTGAAATCGAACGCAACTGCTCTGCCCACTGCGGCGAGGATGCTCTGGTGGAAGATGATGACACGCTCGAAGGGCACGATATTGTGATGGACTGAGCTGATCATGCAGGCTGCCGGCGATAGCGAGAGCGTGCCAATCAAGGGCGATTCGGCACAATCACGCTGGAATAAAACATGGAGGGGTCACAATAACGACAACAATAACGTCAAGACTGTTCGCTCTGACCTGCTCGCGTGCCATTCAACACGTATCTCCAAAACCCTCAGCACCTCCCCTCTTTGTCTTCGATCGTACCCACGTGGGGGCATGTTTTCCTTACCTGCCGCGTGTATTGGTGCAGCCCCTGAATCAGGGGGGAGAAAGGACGGATGGAAGGAGGAGGGAGAAGGATGGAGCACGGGATTAGCAGGAGGGGTCCAGGAGCAGAAAACACGAAGCAGAACCAGATGGGCTGATCCTTCGGGTAGACCTTAACGGACGGGTCGGAAAGGCGGGCCGAAGCGGCCAGGTCGAGAAGCCATATTGCTGAAGCGTGAATACTGCATGAATCGCGAGGACAACTTGAGCGATAGCGCGATTCACAAAGAAATTATGGGAAAGGCCAAAACGAGAGCGTGATTCCTGAGTGTCGAGGGAGCGGCGTCTGAATAAATTGCGAGGAAGGCCCACGCGTGAGCGCGATTCCTGCATAACTTGTGAGGAAGTCCTGCGCGAGAGCGCGATTTGGGAATACTCTGTAAGGAACTATCCGGCGGGAGCCGTTGTTGTCGTAGTTCGGGGCCCAACAATACAGCTTGGTGACACCAAGCTTTCCCTGACAAAAAACCGGGTGCGATACCCGAGGGGGGCACTTCAGTCTAAACGATACAACGGTCACCCGAAGAGGGGGATCAACAATAATAACTCTCCGGAAATGAGAACTCAACGACAACAACAGGAACAACAACAACGCCAACATCAACAATAACAACCATCAGTTTGAGACTGTTCGCTCTTATCTGCTCGAATGTCATTCAACGCATATTCCCCAAACCCTCGATACCCGACCTCTTCGTCTCCGATCGTACCCTTTTGAGGGGTATATCTTTCTTCCCTGCAGGCCGGGCCCCGGCAAGCGGCGGGGCGGCCGCGGACCGTCGGCCTGGCCAGCGGCAGCGCTGATCGGCGGCAGCCCGACGACGATGACGACGACGACGACGACGACAACGACGACGACGAGACGGCGACGACGACGAGACGACGACGACGATGACGACGACGACGACGACGACGACGACGACGACGACGAGCGCAAGCGAGAGCGAGAGCGAGAGCGACAGCAGGGCCACGAAGGCCAGGAAGGGGGCCACGAAGGGCGAAAGCGGGGCCACGAAGGGCATGCATATGGGGCCACGACGGGCGCGAACGAGCAGGGGCCACGAAGGGCAGATAATGCGGGACCACAGACGGCAACGACGGGGCCACTGAGGGTAGCAACTGAGCACGTAGGGCAGCCAGGGGGCCACAAAGGGCAAAAGCGGGGCTACGAAGGGCATGCATATGAGGCCACGACGGGCGCGAACGAGCAGGGGGCACGAAGGGCATACAGACATTGGGTCTCAGAGGGCAGCAACGGGGCCACGAAGGGCAGCAACGGGGCCACGAAGGGCAGCGAGGTGGCCACGAAGGGCGACACCGTGGCCACGAGACGCATTCGTATGGGACCACGACCGGCGCGATCGAGCGGGGACCACGAAGGGCATGCATATACGGGGCCACAAAGAGCAGCGAAGGGGCCACGAAAAGCTGCAACGGGGCAACGAAGGGCAGCGCGGGGGCCACGAAGGGATGCAACGGGGCCGCGAAGGGCAGCGAAGGGGCCACGAAGGGCTGCAACGGGGCCACGAAGGGCAGCGAGGGGGCCACGAAGGGCTGCAACGGAGCCACGAAGGGCAGCGAGGGGGCCACGAAGGGCTGCAACCGGGCCACGAAGCGCAGCGAGGGGGCCACGAAGGGCTGCAACGGGGCCACGAAGGGCAGCGAGGGGGACACGAAGGGCTGCAACGGGGCCACGCGAGGGGGCCACGAAGGGCTGCGAGGTGGCCACGAAGGGCAGCGAGGGGGCCACGAAGGGGTGCAACGGGGCCGCGAGCAGCAAAGGGGCCAGCAAGTCTCCAGCGAGAGCGCGACTCCAGCGCCGAGTGAATGATCCCAGCATGAACTGTAGAGAAGTCACCAGCGAGAGTGCGATTTCCTCTGTAAAATGCGAGGAAGTCTCAGGCGGGGGCGGGTCCTGGTTAAATTGTGAGGAAGTCTCAATTGGGAGTCGTTGTTGTTGTAATCCAGGGGCCAACAACCCAATTTGAGCCGAGTGACTTTCCGTGATAAAAACCGAGCGCGAGCCCCGGGAGAAGTACTTCGATTGGAAAAACACCATGGTCACTGGAGGGGGGACAAAGCAGCATTATTCTTCAATCGTGAGAGCTCGATTACTATTACATCACCACCACCACCACCACCACCACCACCACCACCAACAACAACAACAACAACAACAACAACAACAATAATCACTTTACCCGAACGCTCAGTGTTCTCACCAGTGCCAGGGTTTTCATGCGACGCCAGCCAATACCCCCACTTTGTGGGGGGGCAGTGCAAGCTCTACCAAATATCCACACGACTCTTCGCCACCACCCACACCCAGCTTCCCGCCCTATGACGTTCGGACACTTCACTTCGTGGCCTGCGGACGACCGTGGCTACTACACTGGCGTGGAGTACACACCCACAGAAGTTGTTAAGCCTACGTTCGTACACCCACAGAAGTTGTTAAGCCTTGTTAACCCACAGAAGTTGTTAAGCCTTCCACAGAACATCTGTTGCATATGATGCATATGGTACATGATACACATGATACACATGATACGTACTCACAAGATAGTTGATCACATCTTTAGGGCAAATTCCTGAGGGATGTGGGAATACACAAGAGAGAGAGGATATGGTTGTCCCGATGGTTGTCTCGATGGTTGTCCCGATGGTTGTCCTGATGGTTGTGGTTGTCCCGATCGTTGTCCCGATGATTGTCCCGATGGTTGTCCTGATGGTTGTGCTTGTCCCGATCGTTGTCCCGATGACTGTCCCGATGATTGTCCCGATGGTTGTCCCGATGGTTGTTCCGATGGTTGTCCCGATGGTTGTCCCGATGGTTGTGAGCGATGCCGGATCCTCACGCCCCCCGCCGGACAGCGCGCGCGGGTAGAAATTTTGAAAAGTCGTGCAGGTGTTTTTCGAGGACCTACGGTGCGATTCGTGTGATTTTATGATGCGCGGTGCTAAAATTCTTAAGAAGCCCAATGGTTTTTGGAGATTTCGGCGTGCGCGCGCGAAGAAAAAACGAATGTGTCCCGCATGGTATTATTTGACAGGGATGATGGCCCTGGCAGGTGCGCAACCGTTGTCGCAGAAGTTCGAAAAAGTTGCTCGCAAAAGCCCGTTTGACAGAAATGTTTAAAAAGTGTTGGGTTTCCTACGAATCCGCAAGAGCGCGCGGGATGAGATTTTGACAATTTGTTTGTTGAAAAACCATTGGTTTTTTGATGTTTTTATGTTAAAATCGCTGCGAACACTAAGGTTTTGGAAGGATTTCGTCTTGCGCGCGCGAATGTCCACTTTACCTTATTTTTTGCAAGGGATTCTTGAAATTTGATTATATTAGAACAAGAAATGTCATTTTCTATTGTTTTTTGCAAGGGAAAGCGGATTACAACAAAACAACCGGATCCTGTACACACCCTCTTTTCTGAGGCTTCCTCACGAAAATGATGAAAATGTAGCTGCGGCCTAGGCGGCGCAGGGGGGGCGCGCACCAGGGGGCCCAACAATAATTATTCTTTAGAATAAATAATGTTCAACAACAACAACAACAACAACAACAACTAGCACGTGGGGACACTCCGTTCTCACCAGTGCCAAGGTTTTCATAGGAGGCGGGCAATACCCCCACTTTGTGGGGGGGCCGGTTCAAGCTCTACCAAATTTCCAAACGACTCTTCGCCACCACCCACACCCAGCTTCCCGCCCTATGACGTTCGGACACTTCACTTCGTGGCATGCGGACGACCGTGGCTACTATTCAGGGCCCCGCGGCCGACGACGACGGCGTGCGCGCGCGAAGAAAAAACGAATGTGTCCCGCATGGTATTATTTGACAGGGATGATGGCCCTGGCAGGTGCGCAACCGTTGTTGCAGAAGTTCGAAAAAGTTGCTCGCAAAAGCCCGTTTGACAGAAATGTTTAAAAAGTGTTGGGTTTCCTACGAATCCGCAAGAGCGCGCGGGATGAAATGTTGACAAGTTATATATATATAAAAAAAAAAAAAAAAAAAAAAAAAACTTGTTTTTTATGTTTTTATGTTAAAATCGCTACGAAAACTAAGGTTTTGGAAGGATTTCGTCTTGCGCGCGCGAATGTCCACTTTACCTTATTTTTTGCAAGGGATTCTTGAAGTTTGGTTATGTTAGAACAAGAAATGTCCACTTTAGCTTATTTTTTGCAAGGGAAAGCGGGCCGTAACAAAACAACCGGATCCGGACCAACCCGTTTTGCCTGAGACTTCCTCACGAAAATGATGAAAATGTGGCTGCGGCCTAGGCGCGGCGGGGGGGCCATGCACCAGGGGCCCCAACAATAACTATTCTTTAGAAGTAATAATGTTCAACAACAACAACAACAACAACAACAACAACAACAACAACAACAACAACAACAACAACAGCAATTGCAATTGCAAATGCAACAACAAACAACAGCAGCAGCAACAACAACAACAATAACAGCGGCAACAACAACACCAGCAGCAACAACAACAGCAACAACAACAACAATCAGTTTAAGACTGCTCGCTCTTATCTGCGCGCGTGCCAGTCAATACGTATATTCCCAAACCCTCGATACCCGCCCCCTTCGTCTTCGCTCGTACCCTCTTGGGGGATAAGCTTCTTACCTGCAACGTGTATTTCATGCAGCCCCTAAAACAAGAGACGAGAGGACGGATGGAAGGAACTGGGAGGGAGGAGGATGGAGCACGAAAGAGAGTAGCAGGAGGGGGGGCTAGGAGCAGAAAACAAGTGGCAGAACCAGATGGGCAGATCGGGCGGGCAGACCCTAGCGGGCGGGTCGGAAGGCGGGCCCAGGCGGCCAGGTCAAGCAGGCGGGTTGCTGAAGCGTGCGGCCTGCATGAATCGCGGGGAAGTATCAAGCGATAGCGCGACTCCCAAAGAAATCGTTAGGGAATCCACAGCGACAGCGTGATTCCTGAGTGTCGAGGGCGCGGCGTCTGAATAATTGCGAAGAAGTCCCACGCGTGAGCGCGATTCCTGCATACATTGTGAGGAATTCCCGCCCGAGTGCGCGATTTGGGAATACATTGAGGAAATATCAGGCGGGAGCCGTTGTTGTTGTAACTCGGGGGCCAGCGGACCAGTTTGGTGACCCCGCACTTTCCCTTGAAAAAAACAAGGTGCGAGCCCAGGGAAGGGCATTTTAATTGAACAAAACAATGTGCCCCGAAGAGGGGGGGTCAACAATGATTAGTTTAAAAACCAACAGCAACGACAACAAAAACAACAACAACAACAACAACAACAACAACAACAACAACAACAAGAACAACAACAACAACAACAACAACAACAACAACAACAATTACTAGCACGTGGGGACACTCCGTTCTCACCAGTGCCAGGGTTTTCATAGGAGGCGGGCAATACCCCCACTTTGTGGGGGGGCCGGTTCAAGCTCTACCAAATTTCCAAACGACTCTTCGCCACCACCCACACCCAGCTTCCCGCCCTATGACGTTCGGACACTTCACTTCGTGGCATGCGGACGACCGTGGCTACTATTCAGGGCCCCGCGGCCGACGACGACGGCGTGCGCGCGCGAAGAAAAAACGAATGTGTCCCGCATGGTATTATTTGACAGGGATGATGGCCCTGGCAGGTGCGCAACCGTTGTCGCAGAAGTTCGAAAAAGTTGCTCGCAAAAGCCCGTTTGACAGAAATGTTTAAAAAGTGTTGGGTTTCCTACGAATCCGCAAGAGCGCGCGGGATGAGATTTTGACATTTTTTTGTTGAAAAACCATTGGTTTTTTGATGTTTTTATGTTAAAATCGCTGCGAACACTAAGGTTTTGGAAGGATTTCGTCTTGCGCGCGCGAATGTCCACTTTACCTTATTTTTTGCAAGGGATTCTTGAAATTTGATTATATTAGAACAAGAAATGTCATTTTCTATTGTTTTTTGCAAGGGAAAGCGGATTACAACAAAACAACCGGATCCTGTACACACCCTCTTTTCTGAGGCTTCCTCACGAAAATGATGAAAATGTAGCTGCGGCCTAGGCGGCGCAGGGGGGGCGCGCACCAGGGGGCCCAACAATAATTATTCTTTAGAATAAATAATGTTCAACAACAACAACAACAACAACAACAACAACAACAACAACAACAACTACAACAACAACGACGACAACAACAACGACAACAACAACCACAACCACAACCACAACCACAACCACAACCACAACAACAAACAACAACAACCACAACCACAACCACAACCAAAACGACCAAAACCACAACCACAAGACAACCACAACCAAAATCACAACCACAACCACAACCACCACAACCACAACCACAACCACAACCACAACAATCACAACAACCACAACAACCACAACAACCACAACAACAACAACAACAACAACAACAATCACCACAACAACAACACAGCCATGTGCCAGCCTATGGCACGGGGCCTTGGCAGTGTAAAAAATGGAGGCGGAGAAAGAGGGGGAGGAGACAGACAAACAATGATCTACGACACGACTCAACGCACAGCCCATCAGGTGTTCGAAGGCTGTGACATCGGCTGGCAACCCCGAGGGCGCGCGCCACGGCAGAGCTCTCCAGCCCAAGACCCCTGCCTTGGCTTCTGGCGTGCCGCTGACGCACGGCAACCAGAGCCGCCCCAGGCCCCAAGCCCATGGAGGCCCAGAGCTCTCCAGGATTCCGTGGTCAGAGACTTATCACGCTGGGTCCTGGGCCGACACAGAATACCGTTACCGCTGCTCCCCAGACCTCTCCCGGGGTGCGTTCTGACCAGAATCTCGAGGAGAATCCAGCCGTGGCGATGAGGGCTCTCCAGGATGAGCAGCGGTATCCGTACCTTTTCTTCCTCTGAGGTTCACCTGCGAGGGTCCCGAGGCCCGTGGCTCTCCCGAGGATGGAACTTGTCACAGCGGCTCGAGGCCCCCTAAACGTAGTCCGAATAGATGGGGCTGGAGGATCACGCCGCATCGGTGGTGCAGTGGCGATGCATCGGCGATGCATCGGCGATGCATCGGCGATGCATCGGCGATGCATCGGCGACGTCGGCGGTGCATCGGCGACGTCGGCGCGATCCTCCGACCCCATCCATTCGGACCCCATTTGGGAGGCATTCAACGGCACACCCTGACTTTTTACAACACGAGGCGGTCTGCGGCCTCCCTCCGCCTGGCCTGGCGGCGCCGGTGTCAGGCTCAGGCGATGTCTTCGCTGTCCAAGATCTTCAGGGCTTCTTTGAGGGACGCTATCTCCGACTCGCGGGCCTGAGGCGGCCCACCCCCTCGGAGACTCCGGGGTCTCCAAGCCAGATCATCGCCAGTCCGATTTGAAAGTTTCTCGGGTTCCACCTGTTCCCTCGTCGCGTCACACGCGGCATACCAAATCACACGAAAGTCAATACTCAACAGTGCGCATGAACTGGCTAATGTGTAGGCGGGCACTGCACTACTGGAACGAATAGTGAAGTCTCGAAGAGCCGACATCGATCCTCGGGCTTACGTTGCCGAAGTGGATGGAATCTCTCTGGATCCGCCCACCCCCATGGGGCCATCAGGGTTTGGAAGTTGCGCCCTTAACAAGCGACGAGACGGCCGAAACGCAGTCCAGCACTCGGGATACAGAACGCCTACAATTCCCGAATCGTGCTCGTGGCTCTTGTGTTGACTGCTCAGGTGCCCATCGCTGTCTACCGCTCCATTGAATGGCATGGCATAGCCTAGATAATTGTGCAGTGGTTCAGCTTTGTGCAAACTACACCATCTTAGCTTAGCGTAGCGTAGCGAAGCTTTGCTGAGCCCTGCGACACCACTAGTTGACCTTAGTTCAGCGCAGCTCTGATTAGCTAAGATAATGTTGCAATGGCCTGGATTAGCTGAGACGGTTTTGCACACGGAGCAGAAGTTGTAGCGCAAGCAGCAGTCGTCGCCGAGCATTGACGAAGAGCGGGCCGGACGGCCTGCTGCTGCGGTCCCAGGGGCGGCGGCGGCGGCAAGGGAGGCACGCGGAGATGGAAGTGTCGGCCCAGGAGGCGGACCCACAGGCGGCGGCGGGGGAGGAGGCGACCGCGCAGCAGGTGGCATTGACGCCTGCCTCGCATGGCAAGTTTCGAATTCAAAGTGTGGGCTCCACGCGCGTAGGGGTCTACACTTGAGGCACGAATGATTTGTTCGGGGTCCACGTGCTGACATCATGACTACCCCAGCTCGGCTTCGCTTGCAGCGATCTGGCTCGGCCTGGGCTCGGCTTCAACTCCAGAGCAAGCTCAAGCGGGGTGCGAGACCATGCTGGTGACAGGCTCGGACCGCGTGCACGTCCTGGCCAGGGGCCCGGTCGCTCGAGGGCCTGAGCCCAACGCTACGGGATGGCTCGTCGCAGCCAGCAGCAGGTACCCTGGCATTGCCAGACCACCGATGCTTTCAGTTGTTCGATGCGGGGTCCCCAGAATTTCGCGCCGCTTCCCGGAGACCGGGCCAAGGCCCCTCAGGCCAAAAACTGCTGGAAACCGCCGCCGTGACTTCCGAAGAGTCGCCGTGGACAGCATCGCGGAAAGATGCAGCCAGAGGTCGTAAATTCTACCTTGGGCCTTGAACCCCGCGTCGACAATGACTTCGCGGTGCATGGCCTGGCCCTGACAGGCCGTGGACGTCAGGACCTCGGCACGAGTCTGCGTGAGAAGTCACCCCGCTGGACCCCCGAGCTGGAGCTCTAGGGTGGTGTGGCCGAGGGGCGCCCAGGGCACCGTCGACGGGCGGCCGGCTGCCGTCGCCAGGCCGGGTCTTCGTGTCGACGGGCCTCGCTCGCGAGGCCAGCCGGGCATGGGCCAGCCCCCGTGGCGCGCTGAGGGTTCCCGCGGCGCCACGGGGGGGGTGGGGGCGAGGGCCGCTCGACTTGGCCACGGCCCTGCATCCCCAGACCCCCTCGAGCAATGAAAAAATCACGACGGGAGGTTGTTCGCCATTTTCGGCCTCTGGGGGCCCATCCCGGGCCTCGGGACCATCAAAAAACGACTCGAAATGAAAAACTGGTCCCGGGGAATGGGTCGAAACCACTGGGGGTCGACGGTATGAAAAAATCATGACGTCGGGGGTCTGGGTCTGCTTCCTCAACGACAGCGCAGGAGCAAGCCTGGTACCTCTTGTGGTTGCCCCTCGAGGGGTGCCGCCGAAGACGTGCGCATGCAGGAGGGAGAAGCAGAGCAGGAGGTGGGGGAGCCGGAGGCCTCTTGACTCGGCCATGGCCCTGCATGCATCGGGCACACGCCAATATGGATTACGGATCCGTGGATCTGACGCATGGGCGCCAGATCCACGGATCGGGGCGAGACATGAAGCCAGCGCCGCCTGCTTTGGCGACGGAGCGCGTGGAATTCGCACGGGAACGAGACCCGTCGCTAATCCACGCGCCTTCATTCGTGTCTGCGCTTCCTCGAACGCACCCTCACGGCAGATTCCACAGCAGCGTCATCGCCACGACCCATCCCATCACAATCATCGTCGCTATCACTATCGTCGTTGGCATCGTCGCCGTCATCGACTGCATCATCAGCATCGCCGTCATCATCCGCCACAGCGGCAGCATTACCCTCCCTAACGATTCCCCACTATCTCTCTCTTTCTCTCTCTCTCTGGGTTCACACTCTGTCTATTGTATGAACATGCTGCTTCGAATACGAAGGATGTATGCTAGATGCAAGGGTTGACGAGGGGACACCTGTCACAACAAGTGAAAGAGTCAGCACCGCTGCAATACCCTATGATCTGACCCTGCCCATGACAGCCCTTCTTCCTCCTTCTGACCCACGTCATATACCATTGTCTCTGCCGACCGATCTGCACCTGCTCCAAACAAGAAGCTATGCCTCCGTGCGCTCTTTGAACGTCATGCCCTTGTCGAAGCACTGTGGCACCAACCTGGCGTGCAACATCAATGATGTCACAGGGGGGCCCTATGTTCAGTGGGAGTTGGTGTGGTGAGTTCTGGCTTGGATGAGATTCTTCATGACGCAGCTCCTCTTCCTCGATCGGGAGCCCGCCGTGGATTGAAGTAATTATCAGGCGTGGACCTACCCCATCGTCAGGGTGTTCCGCTTCACCAGTCTCTCGCAACATCAATGCTGCCACAGGGGGGCCCTGGACCTCAGTCTAGGCCTCGGCGAGAACCAGCATGGAATCGGGCGGCTTCAGCCGGAAGGTACGATGGGGCCTCCTCTCCTGAGCCCATTCGGGGTACCTTCGCCTTCTCATCTTCCTCGTCCTCGTCCCCTCTTCCTCCTACTCTTCCTCTCCTCATCATCCTTCTCGTGTTTTTTCTTCTCCTCCTCCTCCTCTTCCTCCTCCTCCTCCTCCTCCTCCTCCTCCTCCTCCTCCTCCTCCTCCCTCTCCTCCTCCTCATCCTCTTCCTCCTCCTCCTCCTGCATCTCCTCCTCCTCCTCCCTGCCCCCTCTCCTCCTCCAACCCCCCTCATCTCCCAATTCCTCCTCGTCCTCTCTTTCTCTCTCTCTCTCTCTCTCTCTTGTTCCCTCCCCCTCTCTCTGTCTGTTTCTCTGTCTCTCTCTCTCTCTCTTCTCTCTCTCTCTGTCTCTCCCGTACTGCATCTATATATATATATCCATCTATACCTATATATATAGATCGGCCTGATGGTTCGCCGAACGCGGCCCTCCTCCTCCTCATCCTCTTCCTCCTCCTCCTCCTCCTCCTTTTCCTCCTCCTTCTTCTCCTCCTCCTCCATTCCTCTTCCTTATGAATAACTCCTCCCTGTCGCACCCCGAGGCCAATCGAAAGGGCGGGCGGGGCGTTTCGCCTGAGCCTTCAGAACGTATGATTCTGAACCTTGGAACTTGCAAAAGCTTCAAGAATGGAGGGTGGTCCGTTTTCAAAATGTAGCTCTCGCCTCAGCGCCGCGCACATTCGTCTTCAAACTATGCCAGAAATTATCGGATGGACGGCGGTCCCATTTCAACGTATGACACTCGCCTTAGCGCCGCACAAATTCGATTTAACGTTTGCAAGAGCTTGGCGAATCGAGGACGTTCCGCTTTCAAAATGTGGCTCTCGCCTTAGCGCCGCGCACATTCGTTTTGAAAGTTTGCAAGAGCTTCACGGGTGGAGGGCGGTCAAACTGCGGCTCTCGCCTAAGCGCCGCGCAAATTCTCTTTGAAGATTTGCAAGGGTTTCACGGACTGTGGGCGGTTCCTTTTCAACCTGTGTCTCTTGCCTCAGCGCCACGCACATTCGTCTCAAGAGTCTGCAAGAGTTTCAAGAATTCGCATGGTTAACTTCACAGAAACGGTGTTTGAGCACGATGGCGGAATGTCAGGGCGCAGCAGTCACGTTGATTCGCGGTGTTGACATCCCAGGGATGGTGTTCTGGCGCGATTCAAGATCGTCAAGTCGCAACTGGAACGGTGACTCGCGGCGCGGAAGTCCCAGGAATGGCGTTCTGGCACAACTCTGAATTTTCACACCGTTGTCTTGCAACGGTGCCTTTCCCTCAATGGGCATGAATCCGTGCAGGAGCCTATAGAGAGGAAACTTGGCGGGAGGGTTTAATGCAATATTGTTGATAGGTCTTAGGTTTAAACTGGTTATCCTCCTCCTGCTCCTCCTCCTCCGCCTCCTCCTCCTCCTGCGCCTCCTCCTCCACCATCCACTTAACTCCCCCTGTCCTCCTCCTCCTCTTCCTCCTCCTCCTGCTCCCCCGCCTCCTCCTCCATCCAATTAACTCCCCCTGTCCTCCTCCTCCTCCACCTCCTCTTCTTCTTAGTGTTGTTAATGTCATTCCGATTAATGTTTTGATGATTCGTCTTATTCGTATAAGTGTTATCCTTTATCAGTAGTCTGATTGTGATTAGTAGTCGTATCATGTCTCTTAGTCTTCATCTTCTTGGTAACATTACTATGTGTCATATTGTTCGCCTTGTTATCCATTGCCGTGTTTTTTACTAATTGTTTTATAGTATTAGCATTGCTAGACTTGGTACCCTTATCAATAATATAATATATATATATATATATAATATATATATATATTGTTATACTGCGTATTATAATTAGTCTTACTAGTCTTCTTCGTATTCTTCTTATTGTATGACTATAGTTATTATTCCCTACCTAGGCTCTGCCTAGAAGGGTTCTTACTCTCTTTCTTAAAGGGGCCGGGCAGTGGGGCCCGCCCCGGGCGGTTCCCCCGGCATCCGCCCCACGGTTCCCCCAGCTACGTCCGCTTAGCTTAGCGTTGCTTATCTCATCTTAGCTTAGCTAATGTAGCTGTCGGTGTAGATGTAGATGTTGCTTTCCTAGATGCTCCAACTCCTAGGTAGGGTCGCACTGGGATACTTATTACTTTTATTATTACTATAATAATTGGTATTATGAGTATTATTATTCCTCCTCCTCCTCCACCTCCTCCGCCTCCTCCGCCTCCTCCTCCTCCTCCCCCTCCTCCTCCTCCTCCTCCTCCTCTTCCGCCTCCTCCTCCGTCTCCCTCATCCCTCCTCTCCCGATGCACCTCCCCTATTCACTTTCCCCATCCCTCCCTCCCACACCTCATCGCCCTCCAGAGCCGCCTACCCCCCCCCTCTGGCCCCACGCCTCGGGGTGCTTCCCACCGCCCCCCGAATTTCGAACTGCCGCGGTCAGCCGGTCGTAGAAAGCCTGCGCGGCGATGAGCTCGTCCTGAGGTGCCCGTAGGAGGGAGCTGGGAGCATCCGTCGGAGAGGCCTCAGAAGGAGGAGGAGGAGAGCGGATAGGGAGAACGGCATAGGAGGAGAAGAAGGGCGAAGGAGCAGGATGAAGGAGCAGGAGCAGGAGGAGGAGGAGGTAGGAGGCCACGCCGCTCGGTGAGGACACCGTCTTCGTAGACAGGGACGTCGTCGGCTTGGCGCCCGCCCCAGCGCCGGATCGTCGCTCCAGGGGCCCAGACCTCTGGCGTCGGCCTTGAGACATCGTGACGGCCGGTGTCTCTTCGGCTTCCTCCCGCCCACCCACCACAGCGCAGAGCAGAGCAGGGACGAGATCACCCCGCAGAGCGTGGGAAGAGCTGCGAGGACCGCTGGACATGTGTGGAGGGGCCGTCCTGCAACGTGGCCTATGCTTCTGGGTCTGGTCATCGGGGGGGCCCGCGCGCGCGGGGCTCCAGGGCCCACCAAGAAACGCACCCGCGGCGCGAAATATCCACGCGAAGGAGAAAGTTTAACACAACAAGACGTCGGAGGTCTGGGAGGTTGAGCCGCGAAGTCTACCGAAGGGATCTGGGGCAATACGCGTAGTCGGCCCTTGATGTTACAGTTCCCGCTCGTGTTCGCCGTGGTGGCCGTCTTCGGCGCACCTGCTACCGTCGGCAGCTTCCTCCTCGTCGCCGCCGCCTTTGTCTTTCTCATCCGTGTCCCCGTCTTCCTAGTCCCCGATCGGCTTGTCTCTGTGTTTCCCCACTCCAGGCCATCATGCTCTACTCATGCGCACCAAATACGCATATCTCTGCAGGCCTGACTTCCGTGAACCTACGGTCGGGAACTTTGGGATAGCGTGTCGCCACGGCGTCCCTGGCGACACGATATTCCTCGCGAGAGGATAGCGTGTCGCTCCGCTCCGCGAGACGGGAGGCTCAGAAAGGCTTGGGACGTGGACGCTGGGGACCGGGAAATGGATCGCGTGTCGCGCCGAAGCGGTGGGCCAAAACCGGCGGAGCGACACGGTATCCAAAAGTTCCCAACCATAATCTCGGCGCCCACCAACAGACTGAAGCATCGAATCCTCCGTCGTGGCTTGATCGCGCCGCACCAGCCCGTGCCGGGAAGGAGGCCTCATGCAGAGAGAAAGCCCGGCACGCCCGGGAGCAGGCGCGGACGGTTCGGGCGCCAACTCGGACCAGACACGGGCGCTGGTCAAAACATCTGCCTGGTGACGTGGCCTGGGACGCAGAAGAGCATACTAATACCCTTTGTTTCTGTTGGATACGCACGTCTGTTGGATACGCACGTCCAAGACGGCCCAAGAGGGCCTCCTCCTCGTCCTCCTCCTCCTCCTCGTCCTCCTCCTCCTCCTCCTCCTCCTCCTCCTCCTCCTCCTCCTCCTCCTCCTCCCCCTCGTCATCATCATCATCATCATCAGACTAAGCATCATCATCATCATCATCAGCAGCATCATCATCACCACCATCGTCGTCGTTGTCATCGTCACCGTCATCATCCATCATCATCATCATCAACAACAATAACCTCATCATCATCATCATAATCAGCAGCATCATCGTCATCGTCAGTATCGTCATCAGCAATATCATCTGCATCATTAGCATCATCAGCATCACCAGCATCATCACGATCATCATCATAATCAGCAGCATCATCACGGTAATAATCAATAACAACCTCCTCCTCCTCATCATCATCATCATCAGCAGCAGCATCCTCATCATCATCATCAGCAGCAGCGGCACCATCATCATCCTCATCATCACCATCATGACCACCACCACCATCACCACCATCATATCATCATCACCACCGCCATCATCATCATCATCATCATCATCATCATCATCATCATCATCATCATCATCATCGTCATCATCATATCAGCATCAGCATCATCGTCATCGTAATCGTCATCGCCATGACCACCACCATCACCATCACCACGGCCATCATCATCATCATCATCAGCAGCATCATCATCATCATCATCATCATCATCATCATCAACATAATCATCATCATCATCAGCAGCATCAGCATCATCATCATTATCATCAGCATCATCATCATCATCATCGTCATCGTCAGCATCATCATCATCATCATCATCATCATCATCATCATCATCATCATCATCATCATCATCGTCATCGTCAGCAGCAGCAGCAGCAGCAGCGGTGTCGTCGTCATCATCATCGTCTTCATCAGCATCATCAGCATCAGCATCAATATCGTCGTCATCATCCTCATCATCACGGTTCACCCAAGCCTCGGGACTCGAGGTATCACACGTGACGGCCTCCCTGCCCACTCGAACAGACGCCATCCAGAATGATGGGCTGGCACGGTGGCGGGACTTGCCACAGGCAGCTGGACACCGTGTTTCTGTTGGAGGCGCACATCCGACCCGAACACGTATCACAACAGTATTACAATAGATCGTTCCCCGAACGGTATCGCCGCGAAGCGCCCGCCACCGAGCCTGTGCTGTAAGAGTTCTGCGGGCGCGCGTCGCCCGTGTGGGGCCGACGCGCAACTATTACAAATACGTCTGGATGATGTCAATGACCGCCGGTTTTGAGGGAGCGCCTCGGCGTCAGCAAAATCTGTGGCCGCGGGTCCCCGCCTTCGCCTCTCCGAGCGCCTCCAGCGTCGATCTTTTCTTTGCCGCGCGCACACGAATGCTTCGATGTACGCTCTCGAGGGGCAACTGCTGGACTGGTTATCTCGTCTTCTGCGCACGGGGCACGGACACGGGCTGCAGGCTCGGAATCTCAAAGCCGCAGGATCGCCGTACAACTCGGCGGCGCGCCGAGGGGGGGAAGTGAGAGGTGACAGGCCTTTTCGGAAGGCTGCGGGGCTTCTCAGAAGCCATCCAGCCTTCTCAGAAGCCCTCCAGCCTTCTCAGAAGGCCTCTGTGACTTAGGAGAAGGCTTAGAAAGCTTTTCGGAAGGCCAGAGGCCTTCTGAGCCTTCTGAAAAGGCCCACCCCCTCTGCATTCTCCCCCTGGGCGCGCTGCCGAACAACAGCAAGGGCGACCAGGGTGCGGAGGCGTTGCTGCTCACGAGTCGCTCGAGCACACCATCGCCCAGCGCGACCATCTGAACGCATTCACCGACCCCTGACACGGACCTGCCGAATCAACGCAGGCTCCCCAAGAGAGTGTTTGTAGCTGGTGCTTCCGAGTCAGGTTCTGAGAGACCAGCCCGCCAAGCGCACGTTTTCTGGTGGCTGCTTGGACACCAGGCCTGGACACCAATGGCTTCGTCGTTCCCCCCCCCACACTGGCCTTGTATGTTGTACTTTCCGAAGTGGCTGCTTGGACACCAGAACGGTTCGCACACCCCTGGCTTGGTGTTTCCCGCCCACCCCCCAGCTGGCCTTGCGTATTTCATTTTCTTGGGTGGCTGCTTGCCCGATGGCGTTGTTACACACACACACACACACATGGAGTTTCACACAATTGGGGTGCCGCATCCTCCTCCTCCTCCTCTTCCTGCACCTCTGACTCCGACTCCCTCGACTCATACTTTTCATCCTCATCCTTCGCGTGTTCCCTCTTCCTTCTTTCGTCTTCCACCCTGCCTCCCCTTCTTCACTCAATCCTAATCCTCCACTTCATCATCCTCCTCCTCCTCCTCCTCCTCCTCCTCCTCCTCCTCCTCCTCCCCCTGCTCCCCCCCGTGGGGCATCTGCAAGCGCCCCTGCCAGCTCGCGGGCACGTCCTGGGTGGCCTTCAAGTCGGCGATGTCCTGCTGCATCTGCGACTCCGCGGAGTTCTGCGGTTGTCGTCGTCTTCGTCGTCGTCATCTTCGTCATCGTCGTCGTCGTTATCCTCCTCCTCCTCCTTCCCCTCCTCCTCCTCTTATTAGTATGAGTATCAGTATTCTTCGTCTCATCCTTAGTATTCTTACGTAGCACCCCGCAATTGCGGATAAGAGTGAGGGGGCGGGCGCGGGCGACGCGGGCGTCGTCGAGCCGGCGGACCTCGTGGCCCCCACCTTCCTTGTCGATGGCGCTCTCCTCCACCTCCTCCTCCTCCTCCTCTCTCCTCCTCCTTCTCCTCCTCCTCTTCCTCGTCCTCATCGTCATCGTCATCCTCCTCCTCCACCTCGTCATCCTCCTCCTCCTCTTCTTCCTCGTCCTCCCTCTCCCCCTCCTCGTCTTTTCATCATGGTCCTCCCATCGTCGTCCTTCCCCTCATCGGCCTCCATCATCGTCCTCCCATTGTCGTCCATCATCATCATCCTCCCCATCCTCCCCCTCCTCGTCCTCCTCCTCCCCCTCCTCCCCCTCCTCCCCCTCGTCCTCCTGCTCCTCCTCCTTTTCTTTCTCCACGTTCTCCTTACACCCTCTCTTCTTCCATGTTCTCCTCGTCCCCTGTTTACTCATCCTGCCTCCCCCTCCTTTCCCAAGATAACTGCAACGCAATCCTTTTTTCCACTTTATGCTCCCCGCCTTTTCTGATCAAGGCAACTCGCCAGGGCAAAGTTGCTGGACGGGCTGGCGTGGATGTGCGGGGCGTGAAGAGGTCCTTGCGGGCTCAGACGGCATGCAAGAATCCGCCGCCGCGCTTGTGCGGCGTTGGTTTGTTCAGTGAACGTGGTTTAGGTCGCGGGTGGGTCGCGGGCTCTCCGCCTCCACCTGGAAGGAATGCAAAAGCAGCCAGCCGCAAGCGCCAAAAAAAATGGTTCGTACACGGAACGAGGTTTGGGTCGCGGGTGGGCCGCGGGTTCTCCACAGGGAACGAATGCAAAGGATGCCCGCAGCAGGCGCCGAAAATATGGTTTGTACCCTGAACGTGGTCGCGGGTGGGCCGCGGGCTCTCCACCTGAAACGAATGCAAAATATGCCCGCCGCAGGCGCCGAAAAATGTGGTTTGTACCCTGAACGTGGTTTGGGTCGCGGGTTGGTCGCGAGTTGGTCACGGGATGTGTCGCGGGCTCTCCAATTGGAAGGGATGCAAAACAAGCCCGCCGCAGGCGCCGAAAATTGTGGTTTGTACCTTGAACGTGGTTTGGGTCGAAGGTGGGTCGCGGGTGGGTCGCGGGGTAGGTCGCGGCTGGGTCGCGGGTGGGCCGCGGGTGGGTCGCGGGGTGGGCCGCGGGGGGTCGCGGGGTGGGTCGCGGGTTGGGTCGCGGGGTGGGTCGCGGGGTGGGTCGCGGGTGGGTCGCGGGGTGGGTCGCGGGGTGGGTCGCGGGGTGGGTCGCGGGTGGGTCGCGGGTGGGTCGCGGGTGGGTCGCGGGGTGGGTCGCGGGGTGGGTCGCGGGGCGGGTTGCGGGTGGGACGACGACAACAAACAACAACAACAACAAACAACAACAACAAGAATCCGCACCGCGGAATTCCACATCAGCCACGCACCCAGGGACAGTGAATGACCGTTCGGCCCCCTCACTCTGATGATTATTGGTAGTATTAGTACTATTAGTATTAGCCCTCTTCTTCCCATTACTATTTGCATTAGTAATATTATCATTCGTCTTCGTATTCTTATCAGTATTACTCGTATTAGTATCAGTCTTCTTATTGTTAGTCAGATTATTAGCCTTAATATGATTATTAATCGTATTCGTCTCCTTCCTCCTCCTCCTCCTCCTCGTCCTCCTCTTCATCCTCTCGTATCAATGCTCCCTCCGAGGCAGGCAATGTCATCTTCGTAACAACGACTCTGCCGGATGGATCGATACTCGATACTCCTCCCCTTCCTCCCTGAACCCCGGCAACTGCCACTGCCGCTGCCGCCACCACGCCCTCGTTATCCTCCGCGACCTCCTCCTCATCCTCCTCATTCACCGTCTCCTCCCGTATCCATCCTCCCGCATCCACCCTCATCCCAGATCCACCCTCCCTTCCCCACTCCTCCTCCTCCGTCCTCCCACTTCCTCCCCATCCTCCGACCCCTCCCATGCCCATCCTCCCTGAACCCCCATGTGCCTTCGCCTGGCCCTGCAGACCCTTCACAGATCTGCCCTACACCACGCACGCTCCCAAGTCCGCCGTCGGTGGCAGGACGCGTCACCAGCAGAGGAGTCCTCGCTCGAAGGACGGCATGTGGAACAGCTGCCCCGAGACGTGACTGGCAATACGCAGAAGCATCCGATGCACCACTCTAAGACAGCCCAAGGGGCCCTCAAGAAGGGCCCAAGTCGGCCCAAGCGGCCCCAAGAGGCCCCCAAAGAGGCCCCCAAGAGATCCGCAAGAGGCCCCCAAGCGGCCCACAAGAGGCCCCCAAGAGGCCCCAAAGAGGCCACCATGCCTGGCCGGGGGCCATCCTGGGCCCTGGCGTGGTGTGCACGCCATCGCGGACAAGGCCAGGAGGGTCTGCACGCCACCCTGGGGCTCGGGATGGCCCTGCCCCAGCACGGTGGTGGTGTGCAGGTGCCCTCTGCGGAGGGGAGCATCTGGCCCGAGGCTGGCGAGGCCCAAGGCGCCCCCCTTCCCCAGAATGCGCAGAGCCGTCGTGCTACCACTGTGGAACGCTGAATATGGAGCAAGGGGCCTTTCTCGCCACGGCGGGCCTCGGCCACGAGTGGGCTCCTCCCCGACTGAGCACAAGGGGGTCCGTACTTTAGCGGCTTGACTGCAACACGCATCACTTAACCATCGAGCTCGGCAAAAAAAGAGGGCCTGGAGCCAAGTGGAGGAGCGGTCGCCATTACAGCACGTACACGGTCGAGAACTTTTGCATAGCGTGTCGTCGCGGCGGCCCAGGCGACACGCTGTGCCCTGCAAGCGGATAACTAGCGTGTCGCTCCGCTCCACCGGGCGGGAGGCTGGGAAAGGCTCGGGACGTGGACACCTCAGGACCAGGAAGTGGATGCCATGTCGCGCCGAAGCGCGGTGGGCCAGAACTGGCGGAGCAGCACGTTATCCAAAAGTTCCCGACCGTATAACCCGACTGCCTGAAGCCATGCCACACGACTGCAGTCGAACACACATCATATCACCCGTGGCCGTGAGCACGAATACCCCAGTATAGGGGGCGGCTGGGGATCTGCTCTGGACAGGCACCGTCAGAGCCAGTCAGGAGGGTAAAGACGGGAAAGAGGGCAAATTCGACATCCAATGCCCATCTGGAGAAGGCGGCCCAGAGGGGACGAGGAACGCAATCTGTGTAGGATGGTGCCCCTACCTCCTCTAACGGCAGGAACCAGTGATCTCCCACCTCAGCCCCCCAGCCGGCTCCAGCCCCGGCATGCGCAAAGCGCGAACAACAGAAGAGCAAAACAAGCCCCGGCTTCCATGTGAGGGGAGCGGAGTTCCTTGTCGGCGGTGTTCATCTCGACCTTCCTGTCCTTCTTCGCTTTGTCCTTCTTGGAAGCGATCATGAACTCGTCATACGCCTGCGACAGAATTCGGCTCAGACGCAGACACACACACACACACACACACATACACACACACACAGGCACACACACACACACACACGCACACACACACACTTGTTTTGGCACCGCGGCCCTGCTGCGCGCAGCGACAGGGCGTAGGTCGAAAAGCAGCAACCGTGCGCGAGAGTCTAAGCCCGCCCGGGCCCTCAGAGACCACTAAGGGTCCCGCAGCCGCCGCCAAACATAGGCTATCTGGGCATGGATGGCAGGGAGATGCGGTGGAAGGACGGGACTACGGTGGAGTGGAAGGTTCCATATGCAATCCGTGACTGAAAGGCGGGGGGAGCGAGTGAGCAGGGTAAGCGACGAGTAGGCCAGGACCGACCTGGAAGGCAGGACCAAGGCGAGACGGCCAGGGACAAGGCGGGAGGTGCGAGGAAGCAGAGGCGGCACCGAGCCGCAAAAGAAACGCAGGCTGGAGAGCCGCGAAGAGTGGCGAGGCCGGGCCGCACGCCGGAAACAGCGGCGGCCAGAAACTCGGCCCACGCAGGACGGACTGGGCTCCCCTCCAAAAGGCCAAGGGCCCGGAGAGGCGGAGAGAGGGCCAGCGGGAGCCCACCTGGGGGGGCGGCGAGGCGGCCAGGGGGCGAAGCGGCGGCGGCGCGAGGCACGGCAGCCGCGGGGGCGGAGCAGGGGCAGGCAGCCAAGTGCAGGGGCAGAAAGCGCAGGGAGCGCGCATGGGGGGGCCAGAGGGGAGAGGGCAGGGGCAGCGCTGGCCAGGCGGGGCCTGAGAGGAAAGCGGGAGCGCGCGCGGCTGTCCACCATGAGGCAGACTGGCCGATGCGAAAGGAAATGGTCTGGAACAGGGAAAAGCGGAGCGCACTCGCGCCTCCCGAGAGGGAGGTGAGGTCCAGACCGTTCACCGAAACTATGTCTCCAGTACATACACGCACACACACACACACACACAGCCACGCACACACTTTGTCCTCCAGCGGCAGGCTGGCGGCACCGTCGCGAGTGCTAAGGCGGGATATGCTTAGTTCATGTCCACCTGGCGCTGGCGTTGCATATGAGTGGACTGGGCGGCGCAGAAACACGCCGAGGCGTGGGGGCGTTCAGGCGGAGTCCACTGGGGCAGCCAGAGGCGGAAGAGCGTGCACACCCACACACACACACAAACACACACACACACACACACACACACGCACGCACGCACGCACGCACGCACGCACGCACGAAGAATATGAACACGAGTCAAATACAGTATGACACTGTGCACTCACGATGACGAAGGCCATCTGCCGCCACGTCCGATCCGCTGCCGCCGAGCGTAGCTCGCCCACAATGGGGAAACAGACCCAACAACC
This sequence comes from Prorocentrum cordatum, assembly GCA_963575745.1. Lineage (NCBI taxonomy): Eukaryota > Dinophyceae > Prorocentrales > Prorocentraceae > Prorocentrum > Prorocentrum cordatum. Next base: position 1,240,126 of record CAUYUJ010004558.1, on the reverse strand, counting down.
GTCGGCCGGAAATCTGAGTCGTGCGCACACACACACATCCCTTCGCCCCCGTCAGAAGTGAGCCCTGGAAAAACGCAGGCCGGACCCGTCAAGGCGTCCGAAGTGCTCATCATCCTCGAGCTCACCAGCCACCGCCTCCAGCTCCTCTTCCTCCTCCTCCCCCTCCTCCTCCCCTTCCTCCGGCGAATCATCTTGCCTCCTCATTCACCACCTTCTCGGTCTCCTCCTCCTCCTCCCTCCTCCTCCCTCCTCCTCCTCCTCCTCCTCCTCCTCCTCCTCCTCCTCCTCTCGTCCCCCTCCTCTCCTCCTCCTCCTCCTCCTCCTCCTCCTCCTCCTCCTCCTCCTCCTCCTCCTCCTCACCACCCTCATCCTCCTCCTCCTCCTCCTTTCCTCTTCCCCCTCCTCCTCCTCCTCGTCCTCATCCTCCTCCTCCTCCTCCTCCTCCTCCTCCTCCTCGTCCTCCTCCTCCTCGTCCTCCTCCTCCTCCGCCTCCTCCTCCTCCTCCGGCTCCTCCTCCTCTTCTTATTTTTCTTCTTATTGTTCCTATGTTCTTCTTATTATTATTAGTATCATTATTATTATTATTCTTATTATGATTATTATTAGTATTATAATTATTAATAATATTATCATTATTATTATTATTATTATTATTATTATTATTATTATTATTATTATTGTTATTAGTATTACTCTTATTATTTTTTATCATTACTATTATTATTAATAATATTACTATTATTATAATTATTATTACTATTATCATCATTATTAGTAGTAGTATTATTAATAGTATTATTAGTATGGTTATTATGATTATGATTATTGATATTATTATAATTAGTATGCTTAATATTAGTCTTATTAGTATTAATATTAATATTATTGTGAGTATTAGGATGAATATGATTATTATGAATATTATGATTATTATGATTGTTAGTATTATTATGATTAGTATCATTATTATCATTATTATTAGTAGTAGTATTAGCATTAGTATTAGTAGTACTAATATTATTAATATTATTAATGGTATTATTATTATTAGTAGTATTATTCTTATTAGTACTACTATTATTAGTAGTATTATTAGTATTAGTACTATTATTAGTTGTATTATTATTGGTAGTATTCTTGTTGTGATTGATATTATAATTAGTATTATTATTACTATAAGTGTTAGTATTATTATTGGTTGTATTATCCGTATTATTATTAGTATTAGTATTAGTATTAGTAGTAGTATTAGTCTTCTTATTCATAGTATTCGTATTACTATTCGTATTAGTCGTCTTAGTAGTATTCTTCCTCGTAGTAGTAGTAGTAGTTGTCTTCTTATTCTTAATATTCTTCTTAATAGTATTCTTCGTAATATTATTACTAATATTAACATTATTTGTAGCATTCTACTTCTTAGTAGTATTATTCTTATGATTACTCGCCTTCGTATTCTTATAATTGGTCGTGTTCGTCTTCTTAGTTGTATTATTACTCTTATTCTTATTATTCGTATGATTCTCTGTATTATTAGTACTACTACTATTATTGTTATTAATAGTGTTACTATTATCATTGGTATGGTTACGATTGTGTTTATTATTCCTCCTCCTCCCTCTCCTCCGCCTCCGCCTCCTCCTCCTCCCCCTCCTCCTCCTCCTCCCCTTCCGCCTCCCCCTCCTCCTCCTCCTCCTCCTCCTCCTCCTCCTCCTCCTCCGCATCATCATCATCATCATCATCAGCAGCATCATCATCATCATCATCACCATCATCATCAGCATCATCATCGTCATCACCATCATCATCATCATCATCGTCATCATCATCAGCATCAGCATCAGCATCATCCCCCTCCTCCTCCTCCTCATTCACCTCATCCTCCTCCTCCTCCTCCTCCGCCTCCTCCTCCTCATCCTCCTCTTATTCGTCTTAGTATTATGAGTCGTCTTCTTCTTATGATTTGTCTTCTTCGTATTCGTCTTCTTATTACTCGTTGTCGTCTTCTTCTTCCTCTTCTTCGTCTTCCTCCT